>PJEM01007444.1:0-45019 GCA_004023845.1 Helogale parvula | reverse complement strand
ATTAGGAAAGGGTACTGTATTTCGTCAAATGCTTTTTCTGCATCTATCAACAGGATCATATGGTTTTTATCCTTTCGTTTGTTAATGTGATGAATCACATTGATGGATTTGCAGATATTGAACCAGCCCTGTAACCCAGGAATGAATCCCACTTGATCATGATGGATAATTCTTTTTATATGCTGTTGAATTCGGTTTGCTAGTATTTTGTTGAGTATTTTTGCATCTGTATTCATTAAGGATATTGGTCTGTAGTTCTCTTTTTTGGCTGGGTCCCTGTCTGGTTTGGGTATCAAGGTGATGCTGGCTTCATAGAATGAGTTTGGAAGCTTTACTTCTATTTCCATTTTTTGGAATAGTTTGAGAAGAATGGGTATTAGTTCTGCTTTAAATGTCTGGTAGAATTCCCCTGGGAAGCCATCTGGCCCTGGGCTCTTATTTGTTGGGAGATTTTTGATAACGGATTCAATTTCTTCAGTGGTTATTGGTCTATTCATGCTTTCTATCTCTTCCAGTTTGAATTTTGGTAGTGCATGTGTATTTTAGGAATTTGTCCATCTCTTCTTTCTTGTCCAGTTTGTTGGCATATAGTTTTTCATAGTAATCTCTGATGATTGCTTGTATTTCTAAGGGATTGGTTGTAATAGATCCTTCTTCTTTCATGATTTTGTCTATCTGAGTGCTCTCTTTTTTTTTTCTGAGGAGCCTCGCTAGAGGTTTATCGATTTTGTTTATTTTTTCAAAGAACCAACTCTTGGTTTCATTAATCTGCTCGATTGTTCTTTTGGATTCTATATTGTTTATTTCTGCCCTGATCTTTATTATTTCTTTTCTTCTGCTGGGTTTGGGGTGCTCTTGCTGCTTCCTTTCTAGTTCCAGTAGATTCTCTGTTAATTTTTGAATTTGTGCTCTTTCTAGTTTGTTGAGATTGGCCTGGACTGCAATATACTTTCCTCTTAGGACTGCCTTTGCTGCATCCCAGAGATTTTGGATTGTTGTATTTTCTTTTCGTTGGTTTCCATATATTTTTTAATTTCTTCTCTAATTACCTGGTTAATGCAATCATTCTTTAATAGGGTGGTTTTTAACCTCCACATTTTTGGAAGTTTTCCAGGCTTTTTCATGTGGTTAATTTCAAGTTTCATAGCATTGTGATCTGAAAGTGTGCATGGTATGATCTCTATTTGTTTATTCTTATGAAGGGCTGCTATATGTCCCAGCATGTGGTCTATCTTGGAGAATGTGCCATATGCACTCGAGAAGAAGGTGAATTTCCTATCTTTAGGATGCAGAGTTCTAAATATATCAGTTCCATCTGTTCCAATGTGTCATTTAGGTCCATTGTTTCCTTAGTGATTTTCTGTCTGGTTGATCTATCCATTGCTGTCGGAGTATTAAAGTCCCCTGCAATTAGCACATTTTTGTCAATAAGATTGTTTCTTTCTGTGATTAGTTGCTTTATGTATTTGGGTGCTCCTGAGTTAGGCGCATAGATATTTATAATTGTTAGCTCTTCCTGATGGAGAGATTCTGTAATTGTTATATAATGTCCTTCTTCATCTCTTGTTACTGCCTTTACTTTAAAGTCCAGTTTGTCTGATATTAGTATGGCTACTCTGCCTTTCTTTTGGCTTCCAGTCGCATGATAGATATTTCTCCATCCCTTTACTTTCAACCTGTAGGTGTCTTCTGGTCGAAAATGTGTCTCCTGTAGACAGCAAATAGATGGGTTTTGTTATTTTATCCATTCTGTTACCCTGTGTCGTTTGGTTGGAGCATTCAGTCCATTTACATTCCATGTTATTATCGAAAAATGTGGGTTTAGAGTCATTGTGTTCTCCCTAGGATTCATGTTTATAGTGGTGTCTTTGGCACCTTGTATTCTTTGTGATCTTTCCTTTATAGAGTCCCTCTTAGGATTTCCTGTAGGGCTAGTTTGGTGGTCATGAATTCTCTCAATTTTTGTTCATTTGGGAAAACCTTTATCTCTCCTTCTATTTTGAAAGACAGGCTTGCTGGGTAGAGGATTCTTGGCTGTAAATTTTTTCTGCTCATCACATTGAAGATTTCCTGCCATTCCTTCCTGGTCTGCCAAGTTTCATTATATAGGTCTGTGACTACTCTGATAGGATTCCCTTTGTATGTGAGGGACCTTTTCTCCCTAGCTGCTCTCAGAATTCTCTCTTTATCTTTATATTATGCCAGTTTCACTATGATATGTCGTGCCGAAGGCCGATTCAAATTACGTCTTAAGGGGGTTCTTTGTGCCTCTTGAATTTGAATGTCTGTTTCTTTTCCCAGATTTGGGAAATTCTCAGTTATAATTTGGTCAAGTACCCCTTCAGGCCCTTTCTTTCTGTCTTCCTCTTCAGGAATTCCTATGAGCCGGATGTTGTTCTGTTTGATTGTATCACTCAGATCTCAAATTCTGCTTTCCTGCTCCTGGATTAATTTCTCTCTCTTTTTTTCAGCTTCCTCTTTGGCTATAACTATATCTTCTAATTCACCTATTCTTCTCTCTGCCTCATCAATCCTTGAGGTGGCTGCCTCCAGTTTTTTATTCACCTCACCTATAGCCTTTTTAAACTCATCAGTTGATTCTTTGATGCTTTTCTCGACCCCAGCGATTAATCTTATGACCAGCTTTTTAAATTCTTGATCTGATATGTTGTCTAGATCTGCCTTGAGCAGTTCTGTGGCTGCGACTTCCCCCTGGAAGTTCTTCAGGGGAGAGTTTCTCCATTTTGTCATTTTTGCTAGTTTTCTGCCTCTTGTCACCTTTAGAAAGCTCTTTGGGCTCTGTGTACCTATTAGTATTTCTCTGTTAAAGGAGGCTTATTGACTGTCCAGGCCTGCCATTTCAGGAGATATTCTCTTAACGATATCTCTCAGTTTCTCTTGTTGTGCCTGTGAGTATTTTATTTCCCTACTCTGCAATATTTGGGACTCTCCTTCTTGCACACTTTGGCTTGTTTCTTGGTGTAGTCCTATGAAGGAAAACAGACTGACAAACACCGAGAGAACAGAAGCACACATACACACAGATAAATCAAACAAAGAAACACATTACAGGGGGGAAAGAAAAGAAAGAAAATGGGAGGGGAAGAGACGAAAAGAAGAGAAGAAGATAAAATAAAAAGAAAAGAGAAAGAAGAAAAGACAAAAAATATATAAAAGGGTATCGGAGACAACAAAGGACAGTAGACCGCTTAAAAGTGTATGACCAGTTTAGGGGAGAGGTAAGGATGAGATACAGGAGAATATATCTGGGTTGCAAGAAGGTGAATAAGTAAGGGAGAAAGGAGAAAGGAATATAAGGAGTAAAATTTAAAAGAATTGAGTAATGAAAAAGGAAAAAAAGGTAATAATGACAAAGAAATAAGTACGAACCTAGTGAAGAAAAAAAAATTTTTTATATATTAAAAAAACAAAACAAAACAAAAAAAACAAAAAAAAACCAAACCAAAAACAAAACAAACAAAAAAAAAAGCAGCAGCTCCCCCTGGTGGATAGGCGTGGTTTGATGTGGTATGTCTTGGAGGCTGTTCTCAGAGGCTCCGCCCCTGCCTGAGGTGAAATGAGCAGCAGGAGGTGAAGTGCGCACCTTCACAGACTCAATTGTGGAGTCCCCACCCCCAGCCAGGATCGTGATTGCAATGGGGGAAAGGAGAAAAACAACAAAAAACCGAGTCTCTCTTGGTTTCAGATAGCTGTTGCTCAAGATGCTGTGCGATGTTGGAAATGAGCTGGGAGCTCCTACAGACTAAGCGCGCGCCCAGGCCTCCAACCGCCACCAACTCTTTGTTGGGGGTCACGTAGGTGTGCGCCCTATTTTTCCTGTGGGCACCTGGGATTCGAGCAGTCAGTGCAGGGGACGAGGTGCGCCGTGCAAATGCGGTCCGTGGTCCCATTCCCAAAACCAAGTTCGAATTGCTCGCGCCTGGCACAGTCACCGCTCCGGCACCTTCCCGCCGGGGAGTGTGCCTCCCCAGCCCAGCTGCTTCTCACAGCCACAGCCACCTCTGATTCCCCGCCGAGATGGCTTGGGCTGGAAGCTGTTCCTTCTCTTGCGCCAACCCGGTTCGGGATTCCGGCTACCCAGCAGTTATCTATGGAGTGGGTTTCTGTCTCCAAGCGCAGCCAAGCGTTCTATACCTCTTCCCCAGAGACAGTACTGTGAGCGTGTTCCGACTCTGTCTCTTCCCTTTGTCTCTGGGGCACCGTGCGCTTGCCCCACGTTGGGCTGGGGATCTTACCTCCCCTGCCCTTCCCAGGCTGGCCAGTTTTCAGATCTCCCCCATTCTCCCCCACTCACTCAGGTATCCTTGAGGTTCTATTCTTTCTGCAGTCTGTATTTTCTCCTTCCGCTCTCGCAGGTGAGTGTAATATCCTTCTCAGTTCGATGAATGGTGCGGATGGAGTTTACAGAGCTCCCTTCCTCTCCGCCATCTTGGCTCCTCCAATTTATGGAATTTAGATTCTGGACACTGTCTCATGGCTGTAGCAAAACAAATGTTTGTTGAAAAATAATTTATATAATTTGGGAGGAGGGGAGAGATTTCCTAGAATTGAACCGTTTTTAGAAAACCTGATTAAGTATTTTTAATGTTTTATTTTGAAATAATTTTACTTATAGAAGAGATATAGAGACAGTACAAGTTCCAATATGTTCTTCACCCTGCTTTTTCTAGTATTAATATATTTCATAATCTGGCACAAATATCAAAACTATGGAATTAACATCAGTATAGTACTATTAACTAAACTACAGCCTTTCTTGGATTTCCTAAGTTTTTTCTACTTCTTTTATCCATTTTTAGGCAATATGCTGCAGTTTTATTCTCCTTAATTTTTTTCCACCCTGTATCAATTGAGCAGTCACCTTGTTCATTTCATCTTGAGTTCTCCAGACTTATGGAATAATTTTTTTTAATTTTGCATATAAGTAAACTCATATGTAAAATATTAAGCTATAGGAGTGTCTGGGTGGCTCAGCTGATTGAGCATCTGACTCATGGTTTAGGCTGAGGTCATGATCTCATAGTTTCGTGGGTCCAAGTCCTGCATAGGGCTCTGCACTAACAGCATGGAGCCTGCTCCAGATTCTCTGTCTTCTCTTTATCTGACCTTCCCTCACTTGCACTGCCTCTGTGTCTCTCAAAATAAATATATAAACTTAAAAAAATAAAGTATTAAGCTATAAAGATTATGATGAATACATGCAGTGCTCTCTCCACCATTCAGAATTGTTCTGTTGCCCCCCCCCCCCCCATCCCTTGATAGTTCCCTTCTATTATTTTCACCTCTTTCCATTTGCAATATCTGGCAAGAACAGACCTGTATTCTGTTCCTTTCTGATGTCTTTTTTATATTGTCCTATGAATGGAGTCATCCATCAGGTAGCATTTGGATTTGGCTGCTTTCACTTAGCTCAATGCATTTAAGATTCATTTGTGTTGTTGCCTGAATCAACTGTTTGTCTCTTTTATTATTGGGTAATATTCAATTGTCTGGGTATACCAGTGTTCATTGATCCCCTCATTTTGACAAACATCTGGTTTGTTTATGACCTGAAGTTAGTCATAAACAATTTTTTCTATAAACTTCATGATAAGAAAACAAATATTGCAACTAAAAGTATCTCAAGAATCTGCACAGACAGTTCACCAAAGACGTTATACTAAAGGCTCCAAGCACATTTAAAAAGCCTCAAAATCACTAATAATTAGAGAAATGCAAATGAAATCCAAAAGGAGATACTACGACATATCTACTTACTATGAGGTTTTGTGTTAAAGAAAAAATTGACAATCCTAGGTACAAGAATACTATTTACTTCTATGTATTGATCATAAATATCACACCCTTGTTAAACTTACTTAAGCAAATAGGCCTGCTTCAAGGAGAAAATGGGTTTTCAGTTTTTGCCTTTATGTAGAGCTCGGAGGGGTGGTGAGTCCAAGCAAGGTCTTCAAGGACTGTTTCTTAGTTTACTATTGCTCTTTGGACCTCATGGGTACAAGGCAAATAATTGGCTTTCAGAGATAGATGTTTCGGGAGCCAGTCTCTCAGAATGAACTCTTAATAGGGAGCCAGATGTGGGATACAAACCTCTTCTCACAGAAAAGCTGAGAATTTTGAGCTCCCTCCTAATTATAGGACTCTGTGCTGGGGTAGGGTTTAGAATGAGAGGGTCTCAGCCTTTCCTACCAGTTTTGATGCAGGCATTTCTTCATTTGCATGATTTAGAAGAGTCACTGACTAGCTTCTGGATTTCATTCAGAAGAAACCGCTTCATGTGCAGTTCATTTGATGTGTCTGTGGGAAAAGGTAAGTTCAGGAGCCTCCTATGTTGCCATCTTGGACTAGAATCTCAAGAACTCTTCTAATAGGAGTTAAGAGAGTTAACCTTTGGTCCTGGTTCATTAAAGCATGATGTGAAGCATATCACTAAATTTCTCAGCCCACTTTCTTATCCACAAAATGAGATTTGTAAAACTATATAAATATACTGCTAAAAATTCTGTGATTATGAATTATTAAGTTTGAACATAAGAAAAAAATTTGTGCAGTGAAGATGTCTATCACTGGGAATAGGAGGTAGTTGAAATAATAAAATTAGAGACACAAAGGATAAACTTACAGGAAAGCACAGTCATCCACTTTAAAGTAAAATAGCCTTTAGAAATCGTCAATAGAATGTCTATAAATTGATCTTTAAATTAGTTAAATAAGAAAGTGCAGTGATAAAATGACTTCTATTAAAGTTTATGTAAGTGAGTTGAAATCAAAATTAGGTGATTTTTGAATTCAATTAACTCAGTAGCAGCAATAAAAGATGTGTAAAAAGCTACTACACAAATTATTAAAAGACACTGTTATAGAAAATTGCATTTAAAAGTCAGTCAAATCACAGGGTGCCTGGGTTGCTCAGCTCGTTAAAGATCTGACTTCAGCTCAGTTCATATCTAACAGTTGTGGCTTAGAGCCCCCCTGTTGGGGTCCATGCTGACAGGTCAGAGCCTGGAGCCTGCTTCAGATTCTGTGTCTCCCTCTCTCTCTCCCCCTCCCCCCATTTGCATGCGCCTACAGGCCTTCTATCTATCTCTCTCAAAATTAAGATTTAGAAAAAAATTTAAAAAAAAAAGTTGATCAAATCGAAGTAAAGTTGACCAAGAACAAAGCCTAAGGATGCCCACTGAGCACATAATATACCAGTTTACAAGAAATGTAACTGTGAGAGTACAGGACCCTAGATGTGACACATGGATGGCTATGTTGTTCCATTAGTGTAATTGGCAAAGCCTGACCCTGGAGGAGCTACTCCAAAGTTACTGATTATGGTCAAATCATCCTACATGTTACTTAGAACTATATGCTGGCTATGAATCTCTGATATTATTGAAATCTCAACAGAGTTAAGATGGAAATTTTCCTCACATTTGTTGGCTGAAGAGCTAAACTTTAAATGAATTTAATTACATTCATATTTACATAGTGCTACTTTTAGGTATAATATTTTCATTAGAATCCTGCTCATTTGTATGCTTGTGGAGTTACTTAAATATTTTGAACATTAAGGGAAATAACATTTTAGGCTCGTGTTGTGAATTTGAAATACTGAAGATAATTTTATTAAAAGTTTAAGTATTACCTCACTGTTTAAGAATGCTAGGTATGTTGGATTGTGTCTTTGATCATTAATTATAAACTAGTAGTATAATTATTCTCATTCTTAAGTAGTAAGGACACTAAAGTACTATAAAAACTAAATGCCATCATAATTGGCAATACAATCAATATGGAAACAATGTTATGCACAGACTGGATCATTTCAGAAGAATTGCAATGACTATGAAAAACACATAAAAAGAGCAATAATTATAAGAAAGGAAGACATATTTGAGATTCCCTCATAAATGTGACAAGGATAAAGAATACTTTCAACTACGTTCAAAATCATCTATATATTTTTATTTCTAAGAAAAAATAGCAGATAATATGGTCACCTGTCAATGCGTATAAACATTTAAATAATTAGTATTAATATTGCCTTGTGAAATTGGTGATGATATTGGTTGAGGAGATTATTTTGAGAATGTCTGAGAAGAGATTAGATTTGGAAAGAAGACATACTTTGGGTGAATTTTTCCTAATATATTTTAGTCTTTTTCCTATAATGATGACCAAAGGTAGATTTTTTTCAACATGTAGTTTGTCAATTGGCACAAACAGAAAGAAGTTATTGGTGGTGGTGATGATAATGATGATGGTGAGGACGACTTGTCCTATTACTAGTTTAGGTCTTAGACTTTTCTGACTTAGAGATTAAATACTTCCTCTAGGATACATATCCATATATGTTTGCACATTAGGTTTTGTTTCACCAAAGGCAAGTAGCCAACCTTCAACATAAGTGGCATGAAGTTTCCAGGGAATATAAAATTTGTAAAGGACCACGTGCATAGTAGGTATTCAATAAGTATTGAATTAAATTCAGAGGCTTTTTCTTAGTATCACCAGTCATCTTTTGTTCTCATTAACTGGTAATTGTTTCCCTATTGGGAATTCCCTTTCATATCTTCTTCAAAGACCTAGTGTTTTCTTTACTCTCTTCTACAGCAGACTATGTTATTTCATTAAATTAACAGTAAAGTTTCTGGGGAGCCTGGCTTCGGCTCAGGTCCTGATCTCGCGGTTTGTTGGTTCAAGCCCCACGTAGGGCTCTGTGCTGACAGCTAGCTCAGCGCCTGGAGCCTGTCTTTAGATTCTGTGTCTCCCTCTCTCTCTGACCCTCCCCTGCTCACCCTATCTCTCTCAAAAAATATTTTAAAAAAGCAGTAAAGTTTTTTAGAAATCATGTAAAAATGTGTGTGTGTGTGTGTGTGTGTGTGTGTGTGTGTTCATGTGAAGGCCTGTGGATTTGTGTAGGAAAGATTTGTCTGGTATTGAATGCTTATTCTTGGAATTGACTGCAGAGAAAGCTGTTCACATGTCAAATGTATCTTTGAGACATGGCCTTGAACATAAGTGAGTGGGTATATGATGTGCTCAAGCAAATATGTTCTTTTCTTCTTGTGCATCTCAAAATTTCTCCAGTGCAAGCATTTTCTTTCCATGTCATCCTTTGCTCCTGTCTTTTCTTGCTTCAGCATACATGATTCTGTCTCCAAGTTGATTTCTCAGCTCATTGTGTATGAAAAAAATCTCATTAAAGTTTGCATGTATCCAACACATTGCAACCGCTTTGGAATGTAAGTGTTAATGAATGTACATAAAATAGCTGTGTTGGTAACTAGTAACAATGAAATAGTACCGGATCCTCCAAACATTGTAGAACCCCTACATTATTTGCAGAAAGAGAATGAAGGGAGAAAAAAGGGGGAATGACATTTGTGACTAAGGAACATTATTTTAATTTCATTACAATCTTAAATGCTTTTCAGGATTTTGAGTTTAGGATTTATTTAATCCTGATGATTTGCACCTGTGGATAAATGGTAATGGCAAGGAAGGAGATGGGTGGGAATTGAACTGGGATTAGGGACATAATCCAAAAATTCCATTAATTGCTGTGAGATTTCTAATAAGTCACTTAAAAATTAATGTGCATTTTATAGTCAACTCTCTTCTATGTACAGCAATATTTGTTATGATTATATTCCTTGAAAATTGCTCACCATTTGATAAAATTTCCATTCCAGAAAAACCCTGCCAAGTTTTTCTTCTATATTTATGTACTCAACAAAATGCCCTTCCAATCGTAAGGGAGATTCATGTCCCAGTTTGAGAAACATGGGCGTATTCCTATTAAGAGTCTAAGTCATATTCCTAGAGACAGTACTTTAAGTCTTAACCTAAATATATGAATCCCCAATTGGTAAAAATATAGGGATCTTGGCAGAAAGAACCTACCAGTGCACCCATTTTTAAGAAAGTTCTCATTATTTTATTCGCTTTTTTTTCTAAATAACTGAAAACCTAGATTCCATCATCAGGTAGCTAAATTGTGCTAAATATGCAATTGTATATGGCTATCCAAAGGTAATTAAAATCCACATTGCCAGAAAAAATGTGTAAGTAATTGGACATTTCAAAAAACAGCTCTGAGACCAGAAAGAAGTAAACAGATTTCCAGTAATAATACTTTCATTTTCTGTATGAAAATATGCACCTATTAAAGAAAATTAGAATTAACTTTTAATATACAGTCTTAAGTGAATATTGAATGGTATGTGCAAAAAGTTACAGCCTGAATAAAAATATATACTTTCTTTTAGTAAACAGCAAAAGATTTATATGATCTGAAAACACTTCCACTTCTTTTAAATAAGCAATTTAAATAGAAGCAGAGTCACAAAACACTCTTTTGGTCATATGTCCATGTTTGAATATGAGCCCTTTAAAATGCAAAATGAGAGGAAATAAGATGCAGCATGTTTTTAGCTGACCAGGATAAAGTTTAAATGAAATATAGATGCTATAGATATGAAAATCTGAAGCTTAGATGTTTGACATTTCAAAGTTGAATAATCCAACCGCACGGTAGCAAAGAAATGGAAAAATGGAGCATGTAACACCATTTGTCTACTGATACATAGAACTTTGTTATTTTGTGTTTTATATATACATATAATATATACATATATATACATATATATACATATATATACATATATACACATATATAATATGTATATGTATATATAATATATGCATTTTATATATTATTTATATATAAATTTGTACGCCATTGTGTGTGTATGTGCATGCACACACACACATATATACATATACCTCTGAAGCATACCTCTCAAGTACACTCTTTGAAGCTAAGGATATATAACATTAACTTCAGTGTTAACAGAAGAAAAATTGCTTTCCCCAAACTCATTAAAGACCATGGAAATCAATCCCTAAAATGACTTATCCTTTACAATTTAACTTGCTCTGGTAGTTATAACATTGGTATTGATGTGAAAATACACTGCTTGTAGCTGGTCATCACCTTCATGCCACCAGCACTATGTGCTTTATTTGTCACCAGCAAATGTCCTATTGATTTATACGCAATTAAGAAATTTGCAACTGTTTTCTCTCTTAAATTATAGAATTAGTTATGAGCACATTCACTTAATCAGGAGAAAGGAGGGGGAGAAAGAAACTCAGTCACCTACAAACTTATTCAGATGGCTATTTAGTCAATGAATTAACCAGAGCAAACAAGGCACATTTCTCATGCTGACCTTTAGGATATGGAAAATCTGACTTACTGTATCTGGAAAGTTTTGTATGTGAATCTTTGTTGGATCACTCTGCCTGTCTACTGTTAATTTATTAATATGCACTTGAGGTGACCATGGGTTAAGTACCAAGTCCTCATACTCAAACATAAGGAGAACAGAACATGCTCCTTTTATTCACAAGAGAAACAAAAGACTGAGAGTTCTTTCCTTTGCCTTACATCATTGGAGGTATCCACTTGGGAAGCAAAACAGATTGGTCTAGTTCTTGTGGAAATACTGAAAAATATTTACAAACTGATGTTTTGTTAGAATTTTGCATCTATACTTAAGTCTATTTTTAAAATTTTTTAAATATTTATTTTTGAAAGAGAGAGACAGAGTGCAAACAAGGGGAGGGCAGAGAGAGAGGGAGACACAGAATCCAAAGCAGGCTCCAGACCCTGAGCTATCAGCACAGAGCCTGATGTGGGGCTCAAACTGTTAGTTCGTGACCTGAACTGAAGTCGGACTCTTAACTGAGTAAGCCACCAAGATACCCTACATACTTAAGTCTTTTTATCAAAGAGATTGAGGAAACAAAAAGTAATAAATCACTATATATACATATTATATACATATAAACTTTTGAGAGCAATGGACCATGATCTTCCTGATCTTTCCTTCCTGAATATAGTTTAAGTATATAAGTTTAAAACTTCCCAAGGAAGTCACACCTACTCATCATTGAGATAAGACTTATTTACACATGTTAATTTTTAAATCAATAAATATAAAATTGAGCTCCAGTCCTTTCTGATTATCCCATTTTATGTTGCCAGATCACACCCACTCTTCCATATTACATCAAAAATGTTTATGTAAACATGGTGATGAAACAGTGCTGGGCAGCAACTTGGCCAGAGGAAAATATGTCATACTCTTTGCAAATTATAGATTGGGACCTTTTATTTTTGATATATAAAAGTAAGAATTATTACATGCATTATACTTTATCAAGAATAATACTTATTTGGGTAATAATTTTTGAAGGGGAATAATAAAAACTATAGAACTATATCTTCTGAAAAAGGAAATATGTTTTTTCCCTGATGGATTCTGATGGTGAGAATATGTGACAACTGCAATATTTGTGATACTTGCCAAGATGGACAGTAGAATGTCCTCTGAGTATTCACAGTATTAGAACTCAGAGGGCATTTGGTGATCATTTATTGTTGGATATTGTCCCATTATTAAGGAATCATATTCTTGGTATCCCTCATTGATTTCATTGAAATCCTAGTTTCTTTTTAAAACATTTTTAAATGTTTATTCACTTTTTTTAGAGACAAAGAGAGGTAGAGTGGGAGAGAAGCAGAGAGAGACACACGCAGAATCTGAAGCAGGCTCCAGGTTCTGAGCTGTCAGCACAGAGTCGGGGTCCAACACAGTCCTTTAACCCACAGATCATGAGATCATGACCTGTGCCAAAGTCAGAAGCTTAAGCAACTGAGCCACCCAGGTGGCCCCTACATCTTTGTTTCTTAATAAAAATACAGTTTATTTATATACTTTTAAAAATTCTACAAATCAGTTAAACGATTATCTGTCAGATTATCTGGCAAAATTTTAATACAGAGATTTTCTCTATTGAGTATATGGAGGTGATGAAATTTATTGTTCCCAGAGGTGGCTTAAGAAAGAATCAGAGGCCACCAGAAACACTGACCAAATATCTGCTTGGAGGTTACCTCAGTTCTTCTTGTAAGGGCTTAAAAGTTTCATTATAGTGGTTTCTGCCTTGAAGATATGAAACCAGTTTTCTAGTATGTTTCAAAAACATATGTTCTTATCACAAACCTTAATATTTGATAATAACACAAATGGCTCATTTTCTCAAAACTTTACATGAAATAGAAATAATAAATATACAGCCATCTTACTGAATGTCTAATTTTTCAAAACATGGAGAATATAATTGAATACAACTACTAGTTCTGATTGATATTGTTAAAGTATGACTTTCACAGTAATCAGTGCTAAGTGCTACGAAAATGAAAATAGACATCTAGAGTTGATAAATGAGAGATAGATAAGTGACATGTAGAACTGTATTTAAGATACACAATTTACTTGGGATAGATCTATAAGCATAATTTTAGTAGAATATGTAGGGAGTAAATACAGAGGGCTTCGAAGGGTGATGATCCAGTGATTGGGTTAATTATATTACACACAAACACCTACACCCATTCATGCATCCATTCATTCAATAATACAATTATATATTAATGAAAGGGTTGAACAATATTTTGTGTTCTCTGCTTAACCTTGTAAATAGCATTAGAATTTCTGGCACTTGAGTGGCAGTGAACGAAAGAAATCCCACACAAATCTTTCTAAACATTCATATTTCAATTTAAAGGCAGAAAATTCAGCTGCACTGCCTTACCTGAGAGCAAGTGATTTGTTCTAGGAATCCTTTCTTGACTAGTTGCAGGGAGGTGCTGTCACAAACTTCTAGACATCTTTAAGCATCTCTTCTACCTCTTTGGTAAGTTGCAAATGTCTTTTAAGGTGGAAATGATGAAGAAGGAGTATATTTTACATTAGCCTGCAGTGCTTTGGCACCAGGAAGTGGCAATCCAGGCTTTCTCAGACAATGACTGGAGATGTCAGAGTCCTCCTGACTCAATAATTTCTTCAATATTGCCAGATTCATAATAAAAAATCGAGATTCATAAGCCCAAAGGCAGAATAGGTAGTCTCTTCCTAATAATGTTGAAAGTATCTACAGATCACCCATCCACGTAAGTCACAGCTAGCCTCAAGTGTAGATTTGGTTTATGGCAAGTTTTACTTGATAAGGATCATTAGAACTCATATCCTTTAAGATCTATGTAACTGTTACATTACCTGAATACAAGGATGCAGGAAAACAGTTTAAAGCATTTTCCTTCTAGCAAACCCAACAGAGGAAAAGCATTTCCTATTGTCACATTGTTTTTATTGAGACCTCTCCAAGTGTGCTCGTAATGTTAGAAATCACACTTCTCGTGCCATTTATTTTCTTGAACAATATGAGATGAATATAAATTTTAGAACTAAATCTCTCAAAAACATTCTTTCTGAGTAAGTACACACTGTATTTCTTTTTAGTTATGTTGAGAGTGTACAGTTATCAGTCTAAAAGAACAATGTAGGAGATTGCAATGGACTAGAGGAGATTTATAGGATGAGCTCACTTTTAAAAGGAGTCAGGTTTATGAGTTTTCTTGAGAGATGGAGTGCTTCCCTTATTTACTCAGAGGGACGAAAACAATCAAACGCTCCATGATACTGGACCAAGATCACCAATGGGAAAACAGTAGCTGTAGTAAAGATGCACTTTACTGCATCAAATAAAATGACCATATATAATGAAAAAATTATGTCTTAGGAAATGAAATTAGAAGCCCCAAGGGACTCGGAAATAAATACAGTAGAAATTGAATATTGCATGACATAGACCTTTAATTAGCCTTTGTTCACAGAAAGGTATCTTGCAATAGCAGTTTTATTAAAACCCATTAAAATAAAAGTATGTTCTAAACATAAAATATAATAATAAGTGCTACATGGGAATATATCTCAAAATAACACATTTTACTGACCAAGAAATAATTTATGACCTTTGTTAGTCTTATAGAAAATAAAATATATGTATTCCTCAGTAGCATAAAGAAAACAATCCATATAAATAAAGGCATTTCACACAGATTTTCAGAGCCTTATGAAAGTTAGCTCTGGCCCACAGGAAAGACATGTCCTGTTATGTGTGACTTGGTGGAACAAATGCTTTATGGTGGCTTTTAAAACTGAATTCTAGTTCTGAGATCTACCACTTCCTGGCTGTCTAAAGCTATTGCTCATTGATTTAATCTCCAGGGAAATTATTTTCCTTATCCATTAAAAAATGGCCTAGTATCAGTTGCCTTACCTGGGCATACATTGATGTAAATGCCTAAAAAAAGGAAAATTTTTTAAATTCAACTGCTGCCTATGTTGACCACAAATATTTTACATTTTTTCCAATAAATTTATCGTTAAAATTTAGTTTATTTTTTGGCCTAATTTTTCCTCCTTAACACAGACAATAGCACCAGAAAATTGCATTTACTGCTGTAAACTCATTTTATAACATAAATTGAAAATATGCCAAGCTGTATTTTAGACAGGGAAAACGAAATAATGACTATTGACAATCATACAGGTGATTCATATTAAAAAAAAAAAAAGAGACTCTTTTTAATTCCTTAAAGAACTCTGGAATACATGGATTTTTACTAGAAATTACCTCCTATTGCCCATATCTGTTTTTACATATTAATATAGAAATATATAAATGTGGAAATATGGCTTTCAAAAGTTATGGTAGAGAGCTGTCCTCATCTTGTGTAATCAGTCAGCCATGATAGATCCAGTCTTATAAACTTCTGTTGATTCCAATACCTAACCTACCTTCTTCTTCAAATTCATTGCAGTTCTGATTTCTGGCCTGAGGATCTCTTAATATCAATGGCTAAAATAAATTTCTAACCAGACTTCTAGACTCTCGCCTGGCTCTCTTCTTGTTCACCCTTAGAGTTTGTGTTAAGCATGATCAGTTAAAAAGTGTTCTTACCACATACACACACACAAAAAGTACATGTGCTTTTATTTTCACTATATGACCTCAAAGAGTTTCCAAAGTAAGTATTTGCCTAACCAATAGCAGCACTTACCTATTTCTGTGTTCCACATACTCACCAATGATAGGTATTGCAGGCTAACTAATACATGACAATTTGATAAATGCAAAATGATATCCTTTTATGACTTTAGTATAAAGTGGCTGATAACTGGAAGTAAAATAAATTCCAATTTGGATATAAAATAAATTTAAAAAATGTAAATCATCTAAAAAATGCTTGTTTAACAAAAATTTTTGCTAAGGACATTGAGGAAAATGTTTATGGCCCTAATTCAGGTCCCTTAAAAATGTACTTTTCCAGCCGCAGGTACAAAATGTTTTATTTGTAGCCTGTGTGCCACTTACATGAATTGTTCCTTTAACACACACGCTTGCCTTTATTCATGTTCTTTCTAGGAACAACCTCTTGCATTTCACTACCTGGTAAAATCGAACTCATCATTCATGACCCGTGCATTATAATGTTTCCTTCTGAGTTCTCACTAACTCACAATAACTCCTCCTGAGACAAATTTTTATAGTTCTGTATCTGATATTAAGCAGCGCCTTCTTCAAAACAAGTTGGTGTATCATTCCATCATAGTGAAATATGGGAGATGTGTACCATTTCCATTTTCAATCTGTGAGCTTATTTGTTAAATCAGGGACTATGTGTTATATATTCATCTGTGTATGTTTAACCCTTAGCCCAGTGCCAAGTATAGCAGGTACTCAACACATTCTGAACTGGATTCCTTTTTGCATCAGTCTTTCTTCATGAATCAATATGTGATTAAGCAAAATGGACTCTGGATAAACTTGTAAAATATGCTTAGTTTTCAGTAGCAGCAGGTCTACTTAAAAAACAATAAAGGTTAAAAATGTGTTGTTTAATGTAACTTTAATTTTTCTTTGGCTATAGTGCTTATAATGTAATAAACCAAAGAGAATTTTAAAAACACATGCCTAAAATTACCAAATAACTTAAAGACTCTCAATCATACTTTATAAAAATATATTGACTACTTATATATAGATTAATAGTTGGTATGAATATATACAGAGACAGGCTATATATTGATCTAGCTCTGTCTTACGTAGAGACACATTTTATATTTCAACAAATATAAGACACAATTAATTCTAGGAAGCTCCACTATTGATGTATGACTAGCAAAGGTAGAAAGAAAACAAAACAAAAAGCCACATGAGCATAATGTTTTTTATACTCATCAAATAAGCTATGCTATACTTACTTAAATACAGGCTATCATATCACTTGAATGCAAACAAAAAGCCAGGAAGTACAATGATAATAAATTAGGTAAGGTATTTTCAGAATCTTTTCCAAATTAGAATCAAATGCTTATGACATACTTTGCTGCTCAGAGTCATTGATGTCAGTTTTTCTTTCACATAAGACTGTACCATCAAGGATACTGGTGTTACAACACTTTAAAAGAATCCTTAAGGAACTACTAGCCATCGATTCTAAGTTCTGAATCTCATTTGCACTTAAGTACACCAAGAGAATTTTTTATTTCTGCTTTAGGAATATTTCTAAACACATTTCTAAATCACTACTTCCCCCCTTCCCTTCGCTTCCTTTCCATATTACTTGTGTCTCTGCGGTTAGTGCTCTTTTCTCATCTTTAAGATTTTGCTCAAAGCTACTAACATTCATTCTGTAAGTCTTGATGCTGGTGATTTTAAGAACTTGTGCAATCATTAATAGCTACTTCATGACTGCTGCCTTAGACAAGAGTCCCCACTGGAAGATGTCATTGACTATGGGATGTATCTCAGTTGGCGATCTTAATATATGAAAAGATACGTGACATAAAGTCAGAGGAATATAGCATAATATTTAGTGACATCAATCTGCAAGATTTTACTTTCACAATGTATACACAGATAGCGTCACGTTGCACACCTTGAATGTCTTATAATTTTGTCAGTTATCCCTCGCTGAGGGATCTTTTAAAATGTTTTATTTTTATCGTTAAACAACTGAAAAGCATGAGGCATATACACACATCTCACTGTTTACAGCAAAACAAAACTTTATGTTCTTTCTCACAAAATATCTATAATTATATCCTTAAAGATCTCCCAGGCTCTTTTCTAGTTTCTGCCGTCCTCCCTGTATTTCTGCCCCTCATTTCCTTTCTTCCCTGAACTTCATCTCTCTCCCTCCCTACCTTTCTTCTTCTCTTTTAATTTTTGAATGAAGAAATTTCTTTCCTAAGGTAAATAATATACAACCTATTAGCTACTTGAACAGTGGCCTAAAAATAATAGGAAACTTTGAGAAAAAAAGCTCTGGTTGATTTCATCCAAATAGTAGCCCACCAGAACCTCTGCTGGGTATTGAATAACCCAGAATTGGACCTGAGTGGGAAGATTTGGGCAAGATTCATAAAATAATCAAATTTATTCAAATGGACAAAGCTTAGAATTTCCTTTTGGTTCTTTATTCTTAGGAAGGACTTTAAGTCCATGGACCTAAGAAAGTCATGGTTGGCGATAGAAGATATAGAAAACAAAAAGAGGAAAAAATAGAAATAGATGGGCAGGTAAAAACATTAAGGAGAGAAGAGCTGAAAGAACATTTAATAAGATACGGGTGTTATGTGGCTGAACAATGTGTTAAACCTGTAGCACATCACAGTACTTTCTCCCACGCTCCGTACTACATGTGACTCTAACCCATAAATCCTTGTCTTTAACTCTGCAAATATATCCTCCAGGTGGCCTGAACTCTCTAGTAAAGGTATTATTCTATGTGTTTTGTTATGTGGAGAGTACACTTCTAAATAAATTCATGGTACTCAAGTTCATCCAAAAGATAGAAGTTCAAAGACAGTCATTGGGGAACTTAGGGGAATAAAATGGAAATACCTAGACGATTGTGCTCTCTTCAATATTACAGTGGAATATATATATTTTGTCAGTTTAGAGATTCATTAAATATATTTTTAAAACCTATGTGCTCAATATATTTCCAAGTGCTAAAACTTGGAAAGTTGGTCCTAGTAGTCAAAATTGTCTATGTTAATGCACATAAGGGATTCCTCATCCGTTAGATGACAATACAATCTCCCACCTTATAGACTTACTTTGAAGACTAAGATAATGCTCTTAATACTTAGTGGAGTGCCTGGTTTATAAGAGATGCATCAACAGTAATTAGGTTCAGTCTGTCATATAACATGCCAGATGAAAGACACTCATTCATTGTTAGGGGATATGTGAATACCAAGAGAGATCAGAAATGACTCCATAAAATAAACTCTATTTAAGCTGAATCTCTTTATTTCTTCTTTCTTCAGATTTTTAAATCAATTAAAATTTGTATTTATAAAATAACTTTTGATTATTAGAAAATGATGTGTTCCCAGGGTAGAAAAGTTAAGTGTTCATACAAATAATAAATGGCAAGAGCTAATATTGATTGAAAAGAAATTAAGTGCTTGCTTTCATGTTTAATTTTTGCTGCAATGTTCTATAATTGATTATATTATTGTATCTTTTACAGTGTGTGTTTTATATATACATACATCCACATATACATACATATATACATATTAAACACACACACAAATATTTCCTTTTAAGGTTTTTTGGTTTAACAAATTTGTATTTTTGGAGAAATAGTTAAAACGTTGAATCTTCTCCAATGACATTTGTGGAATTTTTCAAATTTATTCAACATTTCTTTGGTATCATTCAACAGAGTTTTATCTTTTTGAAAAAGAGATCTCATAATAAAATCTTATTAAAATAACGTCACACTTATACATTTTATTACTGAGTATCTCTACATCCAGCCAGGATGGAGGGTAGGTTTGGAAAGAGAACATTGTAAACTGAAAAAACAGACGACAGAACCAGGGACAAATGCACAGAAACAAAATACTGCGGTGCGGTCTAGGGCCTTTAAGTTGGCAAACATGACTGCTAGACTGGTCTGGTGGAGGGAATACTGTTTTTCTCTTGACGGGGATGTGATATTGTGATTTGTAATAGGTATGTATTTGGTGTTTGTCTCTCTTCTGGCAAAAACAAAAACAAAATAAAAACTCTCCTAAAACCCTTGCAATTTCCTCAGTGTTGAAAAGTTAAAAGTCTCTTTTGTTATGTGAATGAGGTGACAGTTGGAACACACCTATGGGTGCTGGTTGATTGCCAGGAGAACCAACCCTGTGATTGGAAAGTTGGACTTTTTACTGGCCCCACCTTCCTCTCCTTAAGAAGGGTGGAAGAATAAGAGGTTGAATCAATCACCAAAGGTCAATGATTTAATCAACCATACCACGTATGGTCCTGGAATAAAAACCCAAAGGAAAGGAGTTCTGCGAGTTTACAGGCTGGTGAATACTTGGAGTGCTGGGCGAATTGCATGCTTAGAAAGGTAGCCAGTCGGGGTGCTTGGGTGAGTCAATCGGTTGAGTGTATGACTTTGGCTCAGGTCATGATCTCGTGGTCTGTGGATTTGAGCCTGGCATTGGACTCTGTGCTGACAGCTCAGAACCTGGAGCCTACTTCTGATTCTGTGTCTCCTTCTCTGCCCCTTCCCCTGCTTGCTTTCTATCTCTCTCAAAAAGACTAAACATTAAAATAATTAATTAATTAATTAAAAAAAGGTATCCAGAGCTCCAGGCCCTCTCCCCATACCTCACTCTATCATCCATCTTTTCTACCTTGCTGTTTCTAGTTATTCCCTTTTATAAGAAACTGATGATTTAGTAAGTAAATGTTTCTCTGAGTTCTGTGACCCATTCTAGCAAATTAATGAAACCTGAGGTGGAAGTTGGAACCTAGCCAGTCAGTCAGAACTTTAGGTAATGACCTGGTCTTGCAATTGGCATCTGAAGTGGACTGAGGGACAGTCTTGAGGGGCTGAGCCTAAGCTTAACATATATGGTCTGAACTTATGGCTGGGTAGATAATGTCAGAATTAATTTGAATTGTAGAACATTCAGCTGTTGTGTGGAGAATTGCTTGCTGGTGTGAAGTCCCCCTGCACCCTAAATCAGAACTGGGTGCAGAACCCAAAAAACCTAAACAGAGAACTTTATTCATTTATTTTATTTGTCCATCAGAGCAGTCTGATTGCTCTTGTAATCTTAGATTGTTATAATAATTAGGTTGATGTTTAAATGTTGACAGGTTTTCAATTCCAGTTGCTCCCTCTTCCCTAACTGCCCCACATCTGAATAACCAAGAAGCCCTCACACCCTTAGACCCTGCCAGACCATGGGAATATAAAGAATAGTCTCTAGCTCCAGGCAAGAAATCCCAACTTTGGGTCTACCCCTCACCAGAATAAAAGCAGCAATCTACCCCACCTTCCTTCCCTTCTTCCACATCCCTGCTTGAGTTCTTCCCTTTCTGGGACTTCTTGTTGGTTCAGAATACTAAATATGCTTCATTCTTAGTTATTAGGCGTCCTGTTGTGACATCTGTCTCAGCATCCAAATACATTTCTGTCTGAGCAGTCATTGCTGCCTCCAGGTGGACTGATCAAACAGTTGCTGGTGTTGGAGGAGGCACTTAGTTAGGCTTTAATAGGATGTCTGGAGACCAGCAAAGGGGGATTCAAGGCCTGTTATCAGGAAAGTTAGCAATCTGCCATGGCAGCGTTCCACAAAGGAGGCCACAAGAAGCCAGATCAAACCAGGCTCAAGACAAAGAAGGCCAGAGACCCTGACCAGGTAAGGAAGAAAAAGTGTAAAACCCAGTTCCCGAAGAAATCCGTTCCTCAAATAATAAATGTCCCACTCTTAGTTAACAACTGTCAATAAAATGGGCTCAAAGCCACTTGCAGATTTCTGATGTAACCCTACCTTAGGTCAAGGAAGATCTGTTTACTGTTTATGCTGTATAGTGAAATAAATTATAACAAATGTTATCTAGGACAATGATTTTGCCTTTACACTTTCCTGGGAACTTTTTAACATTAACCACAGAGGCCAGGGTCCCCAGTTCAAGACTTGTAAACAAGCAATACTAAATTAGGTGAAATTTTTAAACCATCTGAAATAATGTTTTTAGCCCACAATTATTTATAGATTATAGTCAAATTTATCTTTATCTGGATTATTTTGATCTTTAAAATAACTTAATTTTGAATATTAAACCTGGGTGCCTGGGTGCCTCAGCTGGTTGAGCATTTGACTTCAGCTCAGGTCATGATATCACTGCTCATGGGTTCGAGCCCTGCATGAGGCTCTGTGCTGACAGCTCAAAGCCTTGGTCCTGCTTCAGAGTCTGTGTCTCCCTCTCTCTGCCCCTCCCCTGCTCCTGCTCTCTCTCTCTCTCTCTCTCTCAAAATAAATAAATATTTAAAACAAAACAAACAAAAACACCCTGTATTGAGAAGAATATTAAATATCCTAAGCATGCCATGAAAAATTATGATCATGATAACTCCCACCCCCCACATTGGGCCATTGCATTGATAATAAGTATAGAAAGTACAGAAGATTGAGGTATTTCAAGAAACAAATATTAATGACCATCTGTTTCTTTAGGATTATTTTTCTATTAATATATTTAACACAAAATGTTCTTTCTCAAAACACATAGGAACAATAATAATAATAGGAAGAAGAATAATAGGAAGAGTAGAAACCGGGAGAAAATAATCTGTTTTTCTGCATCTTGTTTCACTTTGAGTTTAAATGCATACAATGAAGATAATTACATTAATGGTATCTGAAAGTATACTTTAACAGAATTTTGTTTGTTTTCTGTTTAAAAACTCATTCCGATAAGTTCACCAGGAGCTAAGCTCAAGTGATGTAGATGTATAGTCTAACTTTTGTTTAATGTTATGTGACTTTGGGATTATTTCCATAAATGACAGTGAGCAAGTCATTAAGAGTTGATTCTGAATACTTACTTGCTTATTCTCATATAACCAATTATAATGGAACCTCAGTTTCTCAAAAGGAAATTTGAAAAAAAGTTCAAATCAAGGGAGAAGTGAATAGTAGTGAGGTTTGAAGCAGACACAAAATGTCAGAATTTGTGTCTGACTTGCCAAAAATGTGCTCTTTTATCTTACTAATTGCACTTTTAATTCCTGTGGCCCTTTTCTTTCTAAAGAGTCTTTTCTAGTTCTTAAGTTCTATGATTCCTTAAACAATCTTTATTAACAGAATTAAATGAATACATGTAGAGAGGTTTACCTGGTTTTCTAAGATTCGCGTTCAGCATAGTATTTAATATTACCCAAGAGTTGTGGTGAAAGAATGCTTTAAAGTCACATTTGCAAAACTTATAGTATATACAGTGAAGCTGTAATTTTAAGAAATCATTTAAAAAGAAACTAGATGCCAGGCTTTTAAATGTAAACATTTAAGATTCTTAAAACTGTAAGTAATAATGTGTGTGACTATGTATGAGGTCTGAACATTATCTTAGCATATCTTCTGTGCTAAAAGACTTCAATGTACAATGACAGCTCCTGGTAATAAATTCTGGGATAAATATAATTCTGGATACTTATGTTTTTATCTTGCCAAAGTCAACAAAAGTGGCAGAAATATTCTACAGCAAGGCATTTCCTAATTGTTTTCCAAAAATCCCTTATTCAAAAATAAAACACTGCCAGAGGAATTTGAAAATAAAACGGCTTTTAAAATTTAAAATAGAAGAATATACCCAAATCAAGAAAAATATGATAAACAAAGTTATTCTGACCCATTCTCAGTCCAAACTATTTCTAATCCAAAAGACTGCTTATTTTGTCAAGGTTGGCATAAATATGCATGAAAAATGCAAAAGACCTTGATATTTCAAAGATTTTGACCTTTTTGAGTTTGCCTCATGAATTTATTCCCACATCTTGCCATTTAAGTTCATTTTCTCTTATCTTGAGCCCACATGTTTACTAACCATTTAAATTAGTTACCAACACCTCTTCATAAGAGGGTATTTTTGTCTTTGTCTGTAACTGACTTTGTAACTTTTCACCCCCATCTAGAATAAATTGCTAGTGATTCTTTGAGGATGCTTTCCTGTCTGGATACATGGAAAACAAGTTAGTAATGCTCAAAGCCCTGGAGCATAGAATAGCCTTTTGTTATATTCCAGTATTTTCCACACGTTGTGGGTGTTGTTTGTTTTATTTTGTTTTTGTTTTGTTTTGGCTTTTTGTTTGTTGGTTTTACCAAGCCCTTTAATATCAGGGGCAAAAAATCTGCTTCATTTTGCCCCTGTCACTTATTATATGAAATCGGAGAGTTACAGGTTGTATTTCACAAAAGCTTTCCTTATATGTCAGAATAACTAATGAAATAATCACAGTAGGTAAGGTACAATAGAACTCTGCTACAAAATGTACCTATTTTTATTAGTCACATTATTACCAATGATGTACTCATTAGAATTACTCCTTGGCTTCTCCAAAGAGGACATCCAGGTGGCCTACAGGCACATGAAATGATGCTCAACATCACTCATCATCAGGGAAACACAAATCAAAACCACACTGAGATAGCACCTCACACCAGTCAGAGTGGCTAAAATGAACAAATCAAGAGACTACAGATGCTGGCGAGGGTGTGGAGAGACGGGCACCCTCCTGCACTGTTGGTGGGAATGTAAACTGGTGCAGCTGCTCTGGAAAACAGTGTGGAGGTTCCTCAAAAAACTATCCATAGAACTCCCTTATGACCCAGTAATAGCTCTGCTAGGGATTTACCCAAGGGATACAGAAGTGCTGATGCCTAGGAGCATATGTACCCCAATGTTCATAGCAGCACTGTCAACAATAGTTGACAAAACATGGAAAGTGCCTAAATGTCCATCACCTGATGAGTGGATCAAGAAGATGTGGTTTATATACACAATGGAGTACTACATGGCAATGAGAAAGAATGAAATCTGGCCATTTGTAGGAAAGTGGATGAACCTCGAGGGTGTCATGCTAAGCGAAATAAGTCAGGCAGAGAAGGACAGATACCATATGTTCGCACTCATAGGTCTAACAGGAGAACAGGAGAAACCTAATAGAGGACCAGGGGGAGAGGAAGAGAAAAAGAGAGTAGGGGAGAGAGAGAGACGCAAAACTAGAGAGACTATTGAATGCTGAAATCGAACTGAGGGTTGAAGGGGGAGGGGGGAAAAGAGGTGGTGGTGATGGAGGAGGGCACTTGTGGGGAAGAGCACTGGGTGTTGCATGGAAACTAATTTGACAATAAACTACTTTAAAAAATAAATAAAGTTGTAGAATACAGTGAAAAAAAAGAGAATTACTCCTTGGCCAATGAAAAAGTTACATTACTAGGATTAATAAGTAAAATCTAAAAGACAGTAACATTGTAATTTTAGAATGAGCTTGGAGCAGAAAACTGAAAATTTCACATGTAGTGATTAATGAACCCGACCATGGAAGACTCCTAGGGAAAACTGGGGACTCTGGAAGGAGGCAAATTTCTTTAATCCTACAGAATTAATATAAATGTGTTTTTATGGTTTTGGTCACTGGCTGATATGCCTGAACATTGTGTTTCTACGATAATGCTATTAATTTTATCCTTTCCCAAATAATATCACCATTGTCTTAATTGGTCAAGCTGACCATCAGTTTAAAAATGTCTCCTTACTTTCTTATAAATAAACAATATATATGATTTTGTGACTCAAAAGATGGACAGAAAGAAGAGAGAATGAGAAATTAGCATGTAGAAAATAACTTTTCTGTTTTGCTAGGCACTTTCACTAATATTACATCATCCTCTCAGTAACCCTATTTCCCATGGTAATAATATATACTGACTTCACAATAAACCTGCAAAGCTTCACAGTAACATTCCAGATAGTTAAATCACAGGGTGTCTTGCCTCATAAAAATGGTTTGTACTAGAGCCAAGTTCCTTTGACTGTAAAGACAATGCCATTTCCACCACACCGTGTTGACAGGGAGATCTTGCCCTCTCAGTCCTATTTCTGGAAATAAGTCTATTTATAATTATAGTTATTATCGGAGTTAATATAGGAGTAATTCTTTCAGTGAAAATAATGTGGATGAATATTTTAATGTAATGTATTTATCACTGTATATAGTATTTCCTCATATCATTATGGTATATGACATTTTTAAATTTTTATAATTCATTAAATAAATTTTTAAAACTCATAGAATACCCAAATATATGATTTTCAAATTGTAGTAATACTCTTCACTCATATTTTAAGAATACTTCACTTGGAGAGTATCATTTTAAAATTATTTAAGTAGTAGATTTCTTGAATGACCTAGTACTTTTAAATAAATGAGAAAGAATACAGGATGAAAATGGCAAAATATACACTATATAGGTTACTCACAATATTATATTACTTTTCAGGCACATATAAGTCCTGGAAAAGGTAATTTATCTTATTTTTTATTTTGAAATATCAGAGAAATTTCTTTTCTGCAGAGAGAATGATATGAGATAGCTCTTGCTTTGTCCTAACACCATCACTTTCAAATTTCATATTAATCATTAGTAATTTATTTCTGCATCTATTTTTCTGTATTCTCATATACATTTTTACTCAGTTATGAACTATTATTAAATTTAAGATATTTAATTAAGAATAGAACAGCATGTTTGTGTATGTTTTTAATCTATATATATATCAAGGCAGGCATATCCCATATGTTATGATCAGACTGATAAAAGTAGGCAATGATGAATTAATACTGAATTACTTCATTCCAAAAGTTTTAATTTAGCTCTATAATATGCCACTTCCTAGATTAATTCATTAATTCATGCTAGAGGTCATAACAGTGAGTTAGAAGTTTGGAATACTTGTATCTGAAGCTTAAAATCTGGCCTTGGAGGTGGTTGTGAAGGAAAACTGGCACCAATACAAATAAAATTACAAATTTTGATGTATTATATGTACCATGAAGAACAAACCTGGTTTATTCCTCGTGTGTGTGTGTGTGTGTGTGCATATAAATATATAAATGAAAAAGTAACTCTTTTCATTTTAAAAATGTCTTGTGGGCACCTGAGTGTCTCAGTCCGTTAAGCGTCCGACTCTTGATTTCAGCTCAGGTCATGATCTCAGGGTTTGTGAAATCAAGACCCACGTTGGGCTCTGTGCTGACAGTGCTGACCTGTTTGGGATTCTCTCTTTCCCTCTCTCTCTGCCTCTTCCTCACTCATGCAAGTTTTTTCTCTTAAAATAAATACATAAACATAAGATAAAAATGTCTTGGTTTGAATGAATATGTATGATGGTCACCGTAATGTTAAAATATCCTTTTATTATAAGCGGGATCAATTATAATATATTTTTGTTGGTATGGTATTGTCTTCCACATGCTAGTATTTTTTTTTTTTTTGGAATTTTGCATAAGTGAATTATAAGAATGTTCCCTTGTGCAGTTTTTATAAGGTATCATTAGTGTTGTACTTGCTTTCTATATGCCTTTTCATATTCCTAATATTATTTGGATTTTAAATTTGGTAATACTTAGCTGTGAAATTATTTGGGGGTCGAGGGATATTCTTTGATAATATTTCCTATTTGTTTTCTGTGGAAATACCTTTTAGTGTTTCCTTGCTGTGGTAATATTTAGTAAATTATAATTTCCTAGAGAGATATCAATTTCAGATTTTCAAAATATTTACATAAAGAAATAAAACTAATATCCTAGGAGATTTAATTTTTCTCTCTATGATAGTTATTTTATTCTTCCATTTCATATTTTTTGTGTTTTCTAAGTTTTAAAATTAGTTTAGCCATTGGTTTGAATATTGTTATTTATTATTTCTGAGTGCTTTGTTTTATACTCATAAGACACATATTTTATACTCATGATATAAACTATATTTTATATTTTATGTTTTCTTTTCTGAGCATCACTGGGTAATCTACTTTTGTGCTTTTAAATATGTAGAAATTTGAAGGTGTCATGAATCAGGTCATTGGCTTCCCCTCCACAATGCAACAATTGCTTACTTCACTCTTCAGAAGTTCTCTTTTCCAGGTGACATTGAAAGTGTAACAAGACTTCACTTTGATAAATTTAGGTACCAAAAAAATCCATAATGTAATTGAGCAGCAGTGCTCAATCTATAGGAAATAGTATTTCCAAACAAGACACTAAAAGTAAAACTTGCTTTGGAAATGTTAAGTCACATTTAAGCCTAAAAGATCAGGTAAAAGATAATCCACTATATCATGATTTTCTATTTTAATTTTAGGTATGCTTATTCTTCCACAGTCTTTCATAATCTGTGGAATTAACATTGACAATAAAGTGAAAGCAAATTTTGATGATCCATTCTTCTTAGTCATCAACATTCATTCTGTCATTACAAACTCCCAATTCCCTCCTCTCATTAAATTTGGAGTAAATACACATGACTTTGCCTCCAATGTCATTACCTTGGTGTAAGTCACCATCATTTCTGGCCTGAGTAATTACAATAGAGTCTTAGTTGTATCCCTGAGTTCACACTTGTACTGCTCAAAACATCCTTGCACAATAGCCAGTAAATCTTTATAAATATAAGTCTGATAATGTCACTCTAAATGAAAATATCTCAGTGGCAAAACTCATAGAAGATCACATCGGAGAAAATCTAGAATACATTGGGTGTGACCATGACCTTTTAGACACAACACAAAAGACATGATCTGTGAAAGATGTAACTATCAGGCTGGACTTCACTGACATTTGAAACATCTGCTCTGTAAGAGACAAAGTCAAGAGAATGAGAAGAAAAGCCACAGGGTGGGAACCTACATTTGCAAATTATTTATCTGACCAAGGACAGTTTCTGAAAATATACAAAGAATTCTTAAAACTCCACAATAATAAAACAAATAACTTGATTTAAAAGAGGGACAAAGATTTTAACAGACACCTCACCAGAGATAAACAGATGCAAAATAAGCATCTGAAAAGATGCTCCACCTTATGTCACATCAGGAAAATGCAAATTAAGGTAACCATAATATACCACCACACACCTGTAAGAATAGCCAAAATCTGAAAAACTGACCACACCAAATGCAATACCAAAGGTGAGGAAGTGAAACAACAGAGACTCATTCATTGTTGTTGGGAATGCAAACAGCATAGCCAATCTGGGAGACAATTTGATGTTTTATATAAGACTACACATACTCTTACCATATAATCCAGTGAATACACTCCATCGTATTTACCCAGAGGAGTTGAAAACTGATGTCTACAAAAATGCTTACACACAGATGTTTATTACAGTTCAATTCCTAACTCCCCAAACTTAGAAACAATCACCCACCTTTAGTGGGTTGATGGAGAAACACACTGTGGTACATCCAGACAATGGACTATGATTCAGGACTAAAAATAAATTATCAAGTCATGAAACCATATGGAAGAAACTTAAATGGGTATCACTAAGTCAAAGAAGCCACTCTAAAAAGGCTACCTACTGTATATTTTCAATTATATGACGTACTAAAAAAGGCAAAACGGTGAAGACAGCAAAAGGCCCGTGGTTGCTAGTGGTTGGGGTTGGGATTGGAATGCCAAATAGAATGCAGAGGATTTTTAAGGCAGTGAAAATGCTCTGTATGATACCATAATGATGGATACATATTAGTATATATTTGTCCAAACCCAGATAATGTGTTACAGCAAGAGTGAACAGTAATGTAAACTGTAGACTCTGGCTGATAACAATGTGTCAGTGTAGGTTAATCAGCTGTAACAAATGTACCAATCTTGTGAGGAATGTTAATTGTTGGGGAGGTATGCATAGGTGGGGATCGGGTGTTTATGAGAAATCTCTGTACCTTCCTCTCAATCTTGCTATAAATCTAAAGCTGTTCTTAAAAAATAGTCAATGATAAACAATCTCAAAGGCTTTACATTGTCTTAGAGACAAGTCTGAAATGATTAACATGAACTATAAGGACTTAAGATAAACAGAATTCCACCTATGTATCTCTTTCACCTTATTCCACCTTTTGTCTCTCTTTGGTCATTTTGTCAATCTCACATATGCCGACCCCTTTTTCCATCTGAAAATCACGTGCACATGGTTCATTTTGCCTAGAATATTCAAGTCTTATTATCTCTTTCTTTTTTGAGTGTTTATGTAATTTTTCTCAGGTACATTGTAACCACTTAATCTGTAATATCTTGTTTTTTATATGAATTATTATAAGTTGTAATTACATATTTAGTGATAAATTTATATCTCCACTATTGTATTGGTTCTAGTGGTCAAGAACTGTGTCATCTGTCCACCAATGCAAATGCAGCAAGTTTAACAAGGACTAGCCCACATACACTCAAAAATGTTGTTTTTTACTGATTGATTGACTTTACTTTTAGTAAATTTATTTTATATTATTACCTTACCTTGTCCTTACAGTAATCATAGCTGGCAGGTTATTATTCATATGTTGCAGATAACAAAGCTTAATATTAAAAAGTATTCTAAATCTCAGGGTCATATAAATTCAGAAAATTAAATGTATTTGAATTCCTATTGCTATTAACTTCAATAGTATTTTTTTATTATCACAAAGAAATATTAATTTGGATCATTCAAGAAATCCATGGTGTTTAATGGTTGAGTTGTCCATAAAAGTTATTATATTTAAATAATTTATTTAAATTATATTTTATATATAGTATAATATAATATATTGTATGTAAATATATTTATATATAACAAATATATTATATAGTATATGTATTACTATATATCATATAAATGTTATAATATATATATAAAATAGTAATACATATAATATATAATATATTTATATGTTATATATATATATACAATATTTATACTAATATTATAATTTATTTAAATAAAGTTAATAATTTAGAGTGATGTGTTATGTTATAATCATAATATAATTTAATTATACTAATATATGTTATATATTTATAGTTACATAAATTAAATAAATAATTATACTATAATTTGTCATAATAGTGTATAGTATAATATAATTTGTCCATAATATGGACAGTTGAGCTGTCCATAAAATTAATATATTTAAATATAATAAATAAAAGTTTATAATATATAAATTAAATAAATTATAATTAAAAATTTAAAAAATGTATATTCTTAAAAATAAGTCTTCATTTTTATAAGTGGCAAAAATATTAACTTTTGAAATTTTAATTGCTGTTGACTTGTTATAATGCTATCTTCTTCATAACTATTTTCATATAAATTTTTGAAAGTATACTAAAGATTTAAGTGTATATAGCTGTGCAAAGAAAATAAAAGTATGGAAAATAGAATAATAATAGGATGTATTTATAAGATAAATGTCAAGTTTATATACAAAATGCATACTGAATATGGTCTGAAAGGGCACCTGGATGGCTCAGTCACTTTAAGCATCTGACTCTAGATATCTTCTCAGGTCATGAGATTGAGCCTTACGTCAGGCTCCACGATGAGCTTGGAGCCTGCTTAGGATATATATTCTCTCTCTCTCTCTCTCTCTCTCTCTCTCTCTCTCTCTCTCTCTTTCTCTGCCCCTCTCCTGCTCCGTCTTTCTGTCTCTCTCTGTCTCTTTCTAAATGAATAAATAAGTAAACAAACAAACAGTTAAAACAAAGTAATCTGAAGATTAAAAAGAAATTCACAAGAAATACAGAACTGGACTATGAGAGAAATGTCTCTCATGAGTCACCACAGGGTAGACAATATGTCAATTAATGGGTAAAATTCTAGATAACAGTTTTACAGTCAGTATAATGATGAGTTTCATGGTGAGATGTATTCAGCATCATTTAATATAGGATGATGGAATAAAAGTAAAAATTAAGTTTCTATGGAACAAAAATAATGTAGGCTCAATAAACCCTCTGACACAGAGCCATCACGGGGATTTTAATTCAGTTATCTTTTTTGAACAAACTTAAAATATCAAGTTAAACACAAAGTAAGTTATGATGATCCTTCTAGCTACATAATCCCAAGCAATTGGTCTCTTCTTTTCTGAGAGAAAGTCTCAAGTATTTAAATAGTTATTTTTTCTTTCAAGTTACTGATTTTTGTTAACTATATATACTATAACAAGTGACAAGACAGTTTGCAATAAATAGATCAGAACTACCCTTAGAAAGTTCATATGACAAATAAAAGATTATCTTGGACTCAGTCAACACATGGCCCCTTCAGTTGTAAGATGTTGAAAGGATTCTTCATTGGTGGTTTTCACACTTGGATATAGCCTATCATGTTTAACTTATTTCTGACAAATTACAACTCTATGAAAGTATATTTGATATACTAGTACTTTTGTTGTGGTTTTGGAGTGGTGGGGGTCCACAGCTAATGGCCAAGAGAGAATTCTTGAGATGCCTTTTGTGGAAAAACATTTTATTAAAGCACTGGGATAGGAACTTGGGTAGAAAGAGCTGCACTAGGGTTGTGAAGAGTAACTGATTATATACCTTGGAGTTGGGGAAGGTAAAGGCAAAAAGGAGGCCTCCAGAAGGACTCTCATATGCTAACAAGGATTCATAAGATACCTGAGGCCAATACCAACTCTCAGACTATGGTTGTTTACCCTCTAGTAAGGCATTAACATAATATTAAGAAAGTGGGGAGTTCCTGGAGAAATCTGCTATGTTTTATTTGCCTCAAGTATTTGTCAGAGGGCTGCAGATGATAAAGCAATTTACTTTTTCCTGTCATTTCCTTCTTGTCTTTGTTCCCTTCCTCACTGTGGAGGGGAGGGTGATGTTGGGGTTCCAGGAAACTGAGTCTGGAGGTTTCTGGAGATTAGACTATTGGTAAGATTGGCTTTTTCTTGTAATTTACTAAGATATATGTAAACTGATGAAGACTCCTGTCCTGCATGACTGTGATCTTGATCAAGGAAACATTTGTTTTCCCATTTTCTTTGTTCTTGGGCAGCCAGGAGAGCCAGAGGAGTGTCACACACATCTCATCTTGGCGGGGGGGGGGGGGGGGGGGGGGGGGGGGGTGTTGTGGGATGTCCTTGTACTTTATGCTTCCTCATCCCTTTCATTTAATGTTATCCTTATGTTGAGATGACCATGTGGTTTTTAGATAAAGTTTTGATGTACGGCAAGGTCAAAATTACCAGTATTTAACCTGAAGCAATCTAGTCTCATTTTTCTATTCGCACATTTTGTTAGGAGGACCCCACAATATATAACAGCAACTAAATTCATAGGCTCAATTTAATGCCAGATGCAATTTTATTAAATGACTAACTTGAGAAATCCTGACGAGAGCACTGAATTTAATAGTTAGAATTAGATGATATCATGCGCTATTTGAAAAAGCTATAAATTAAATAACTTAGCACCTTCATTATTCTCTGTATCAAGGGCTCGGAGGCTAATGATCTCATGTATCTAGGAGGCAACGGGCAGAGGAAGAAAGAACACTTCTTTACAATGTCATCACCCGGAAGCAATGTGATAGTATCATTAAGTAGTTATTTATTGATGAGAAATGTTAAAAACGCTAGACTAATTTATGTACATGGTCTCAAAGTCAAATTGATAAAAAGTCTGGTTTTATGAATTACTTCCTAGTGTCAGACTGCTGAACCTTTGAGGTGTTTTGGTTCAAATTATATCAAAACATTCCACAACTATTATAATGCGGAGTGAAAGCTGTTTCTAATAAAAGTTATATTTTTTAGAGCATTTGGCTAGAACGTGTCACAGTGGATTGAATGCAGTTTAAATTGAATGTTATGTAAGTCTTTAATAAAGATGTGAATGAAAAGCTCTTGGAAACAAGGAAACTAAGCTAAAGTTAATTTTAGCTTTCCTCCATCATTTTAAATTATTATTTCCTAGAATGAGAACCATCAAACCAGAAATGCTTTTCAATGTCTTGTGCAAATGACAAATAACAGGGTTTCCAAATGTGTTTGCAAACAATGACAAACAATAAAGACAACTTTCTGTAATCCTAAAACCAACAAAGAAGATACAAACCCACTATTTTCAGCCACATGTGAGTAGAAATAGATTTTTCTCTGTCACAGAAGAAAAAATAAATGATTGACAATAGATTCAATTTATGAACATATGCATGAAAATGTGTGATAACTCAGTAATTAAATTGTAGACAATAGCATGTTCCCAAGTGTGAGATGGCACATGTTATCAACAGCTTGGTGAAATCATCCAGCTTGACACATCATCCAGAATATGATAAAATAGGTAAGGAGAAATTAATTTTTTTCCAGCTGCATAAATAGAGGATAAGGAGCAAAATGAGGGAATTTTATTATTCAGTAATTACTGATATTTTTCATTTTTAATTAAACAATTTAGTTACCTGTTCTCCTTTCTAAGAGTAATAAATAAATGAAGAACACAGTATCAAAAATTTTTTCTGGTTATCTCTATTGGCAGAATACTTCCATGGCTGGAATATTAATTTGTTTAATGAGCCAAGATTACTCAAAGGAGGCTTCACAGAGGAGCTAAGCTGGTTTTGACTATGGATTCAACCATTTTTATAGAGAAAACTAAAGCAAGTTGTTTAACTCCAAACTCCATCTATAGTTTCCTCATCTTACTATGGAGACAGTATCATCAACAGGACAGAGTTATTCTATGAACTATAGTAACACATATTTTAAAAACCTTGTTGCATACTGGTTTCTCATTGTTAAATCCATCTTCTTCTATATAGACAAAACTTCCAATGAAAAATGTATGCAATAAGATTTTTTTAAAAAATAAGACGCATTCTACCCATTGTGAGCTAGTTTCCATGTTTTTTTTTTTATTATTATCTTAATTACCAGTTCTCTGGTAAAGTCAAACAAAACAGAAGAAATGATAACAACAAAAAAGAAAAATCTAAGAGATAGTTCTTATTTGGATATCATTCATTCATTCATAAAGTGTTATCTACAGTTGTAGTTTTTGGTTTTTTGGAGCCATTCCAGTTGAAATTTTTATTTTTATTTTTTTAATTTTTTAATGATTATTTTTGAGAGAGAGAATAGAGTGCAGCAGGAGAGGGGCAGAAGGAGAGGGAGATATAGAATTCAAAGCAGGCTCCAGGGTCTGAGCTGTCTGCACAGAGCCCAACACTGGGCTCGAACTCGAACTCATGAATGGTGAGGTCATGACCTGAGCTGACCTTGGACACTCAATCAACTGAGCCACCTATGTGCCTTTAGTTGAATTTTTTCCTAATGGGCTTCTGTAACATAAAATCTTGGAAAAAGCCAAATTAGTTTGCAAAAATATGAACCACAGCACAGGGGCGACTTATATGCAGCCATTATCAGTTCGTGTTGAAACACATATTTATTCACAAGTGTTTCACATTTGACAGTGAATATAACCTCATCATTAAAATTTTGTTTACGCAACACATGCATAGCTCCTGTCCTAACATTACCTTCTTAGCTTTCACACATATACTTAACTACTTGCACTTTTTTTTTTTTTGGAAAGTTTGTGGTCTTTGATGTACATAAAATTCTATATTGGCTATTTCTCCTGTACAAATATTTTTGACATATAATTTTACTTACTACATAATCCTTTAAACTTTTTTTGGTGTAGAAAATGCCTTTTTTCCCCCCATATTGCTAAGTGAGTCCACTTCTTGTTAATTGGACACATCACACGTATCTCTTTTGACTATGAGTTCCTTTATCGCATTAATCTATGATGACATTATTTACCTCCACATTTTTTTATGCCAGCTCCAAACTCACTAGCAAACCCTATGACTATATCTTTGAAATATACACAGAATCTTCACTTTCACCCCTCCCCCATTAACACTTCTGTCCAAATTACCATCAGCACTCTCTTTTTTTTCCTTTTTCTTTTTTCTTTTTTTTTTTTGTGGTAACTTTATTTTTTATTTTTTTTAGAATATAACACTATTTTTTTAACATATGCTATTATTTTCCATCATTTACAATACAGTAGTTACAATGACACTCCAAATGGGTAAGCAAAATAAAAATCAGAACCCCAACTTCTATTTCATGTAATTAGACTTATACAGAAATTAGAAGGTTAAGTAACAACTAGTTAATCACCTAATTCCACAGCTATCTGAATATATATATATAATGATTGCCACTTCAGATAGCACTGTCTTATAAATAGCCTCCTAATCACATCCCTTGCTATAACCCTTGAACTTTTAAAGTCTATCCTCTGGACAATGGCCCAAGCAATCCCTTTAAGATTTAACTCATATTATGTCACTTTACTGCATAAAATATTTTAATGGCTTCACTTTTTCCCCCTGAATAAAATTCAAACTCTTTACCAGTTGCTAAAGTGAATAGCCCCAACATTTGCGCAAAATTCTTTTGATTCTAATTCTCCTTCTGATTGATGAAATGAGGTAATTGATGCAGTTACATATATTTTGCTCTAAAAACCACCAAAAGAGAAAACCCAAAAATATTAATGACAGGTAAAAAAGCAAAATTAGTAGTTAATTCTAAAGTATATACTCAATTTCATCGATATAAAACAATACGAAATATGTCACGTCATGATGTTCTTCTTCAAACTGCTAAGTATTTTGAATATTAAAAAATGTATCTTAAATTATTACTAACCCTTCTATGGCTTCATTTTCCTTTTTTTGTTTTTTTTTTAAATGTTTTATTTATTTTTGAGACAGAGAGATTCAGAGCATGAATGGGGAGGGGCAGAGAGAGAGGGACACACAGAATCGGAAGGAGGCTCCAGGCTCTGAGCTGTCAGTACAGAGCCCAATGCGGGGCTCGAACCCACAAACATGAGATCATGACCTGAGCCGAAGCTGGAGAGTAAACCAACTGAGCCACCTAGGCGCCCCTTCATTTTCCTTTTAAAGGCATGGTTACTTCTGGATGATTTCTAAATTTCCTTTGCAGGCCACCATTCCATAATTCTGTGTATGTGGAATATTTCAGTTAAGACTTATGTTTACTAGAAACAGAGCACAATTTTATGATTTTAGCGATAGTAGAGCAGAACAATTGAATCGCCAAGTCATTTTCACATCCCATTTTTACTTTCCATGTTCGAGAAAACACAGGAGGGAGACCAAATAAAAAGGATTCCTATGTATGAAAATAAACATGGATTTTGAAATACCACCACCATGTGCTTCTAAAAATCAAGCTCTAAGTATGGAGTTTATGTGTGAGGCTCCTGTGTTTTCCCACAGTATGGATGAAACTCATCACTGCATCAGACTGAGAATTACTAGCCCAAAATAAATACTGATATTATTAGATGTGAAGGAATCACTGGATATAAATATGCCTTTGATGCTCATGCAGAACAGAAAAAGAGAGCATTAACGAAAATATGCACATAGGAAAATATTTTTTGTTCTGCGTGCCTGCAAAGTGCTATAGAGCAAGCACTGCTGCTCTCTGTCCAGTTCTGGCTAGAATCATTTTTGCAATTCAAGTCCTTTTGTCAGTATCTATTGAAATACATCATGTAAAATAATTCTCCTTTAAAACGGGCTCATTAAATATTCATATTCTTATGCCAATGGAGAAGCTTTTTTTTCTACCTGCATATAATTAAATCATATACTCAAGTAAAAACTCCCTATGCCAGTAACCTGAATAGTTTTTCATTTATATTTTTCTTTAGTGTACATGGGGAGATAGGAGATTTGTAAAAGCAATGCTATTGCTTACAGAAAATATATCTCATTACTGATTCCCTCAATAGCTTTAAATTCTTTCTGACATGCAAATCCCTGAGGTTAAGATCCTATTTAAAGTTCACATCTGAGTTTAGAATGGTTCTGCTTCTTTGCTGACTTAGATTTAATCAGAATGTGAAATAAAAAGAACACATAACCTTTTACATCTAAAAGAGATTATATAATATTTGTAATTAATAAGCATCACACATGGATAAATGGCATTCTGCATGACACTTTTATAGCCTCATTAATATCAATGGTAAATGTCAAAGTACCCAAATGTTAAAGCATTTTCTTTACCTTACAAATACTCTTCTTATAACAAATGGTGTAGCACCTGTGAATTGACGATAAAATCATCCTGGGATTTGGGAAAGATTTCCCAGTCACATGAGAAAAGAGTTAAATCACTACCCCAGCTTACATGAGAGCTCCCCAAATACTATGTTTCAAATAGTTAATTTATTAGTTGAACTAGTCATGTCACTTTAAGGTCGATTAGGGCATTACAGTGTTTATTTGTTTTGCCATTCAAATATAAACCTGACCTAACAATTGGCTGAGCATGGATTCAAGTCAAACTGCTACACTATGAAGGTTGTAGCTACTAGTTTTGTTGAATGAGTGATCACTTGGAAAAGATAGATATCTACTGTAAAACTTCATCATTGTATATTATTTCACATCATTTCCATAACTGGAACTTGATTTCTCAAAGTGTATGTCTCCGTACGGTCTCCAGTGTTGGTCGTTTCTGTCTTCGTTCTCAACTATTCCTGCAAAAGGAAACATTAGTGTTTTCTATGCCACCCTCTCCTCAATCTTAAAAGTTTTTCTACTACCTTACTGATAAGGAAGCATTGAATGAGATACAGTTTCTGTTTTCAATAATATAACCTTCACCCTGTCCCTTGCTATTCTTTTTGGAAGATTTGTTATTTACATTAAATTATTTTCTCTAATCCTGGTTCCCAGCTTCTCTGATCACTTCAAGTCTAACCACTTCTCTTGTCACTTCATTACACTTTATTTTTTCTTGGTCACAGTCTACATCATGGTTTAGAATCTAATTTTTTGCTTCATTCTTCAAAGTTCACCTCAGGTATTCTTTCCCTTAAAAAGTTGTTGAATTTCAATTCTTAAACCCTATAGCATTTTCTGTCTATTTTACCAGAACATGCATACCTGTATGTATTAAATAAATTATCATTAAAGTGTACTTTGTACCAGGAAAATATTTTACTTTCACTATTGGCTTATATGCTCACCATGAACTTCTCATTTAGCTAGGCTTTGAATTTGCAGTTCTGCCTAGAAGAGCATCTTGTTACCTATACAATTCTTTCTTTTTAAAGAATTTTTAAAGAGAGAGTTGGTGGGGAGGGGCAGAATTAGATAGAGTCCCAAGCAGGCTCCATGCTATCCGTGCAGAGCCTGACGTGGGACTCAATCCCACAAACCAGGAGATTACGACTTGATCCAAAGAATCAGCCGCTTAACCAACTCAGCCACCTAGGTGCCCCAATTATTTCTTAAAATAAATCTATTTTGTTTAAAACTGTGGTAATGATGTTATTGAGCGTATCACCCATAATATTTGTTAATGTGCCTGGAATGTTTCAAATTATCCTAATACAAGATTTTTATCACTTGCATCAAGCAAAGTAAAGAACTATAAAAAAAAAGTAGTGTTGTCTTTATCACATATATCTCATACTTCTATAATGAAATGAATGTGAAATCTAATAACATTGTTATTTACAGTTACCCAAAGAGGCAGCATTGTATTCTTGGGAAGAAGAATATTTGATTTCTAAATTTCTGCTGTAAAATATTCCAAATCAATGAATATTTGCTATGACAGAGTGCTGAGACCCTGAATAACCTTTGTCCCTCACATGAGTCTGTAGAACTTCTAAGTCTGACAAAATTTTAGCAGATTTTTAGGTTCTCTCCAAGTCCTCCGTCATAGTGACTCTACCTTCTCAATCCTGAAAATCACAAGACTCCTTTCCTTTGTTCCTCAAAGTATATATAATAAACTACTCACAAAGAAAATAAGTATAGCATTTAAGAACTTTATTTCTAAGAAAGGAAATAGCTACCATCAAAGTTCAGGAAATGGACAATAGATACTCTTAAACTGCTACTTCAGCTGGACACATATTCTTAAAAATTTGACTGCTGATCTAAGGAATTGTAATGTACTTCCCTTGTAAAAGTAGTAGGAAATAGATTGCTGCAAAAAAATAAATATGTATATTTCTAAGGTTAAAAAAAAAGCATCAAGAAAACAATAGGCCTGATTCGAGATCTTTTGCTATGGACTTAAAAAGTATTTATATGCTAGTTTTATTTGTCCATCTTAAAATTATTACTATTCACACGTTATAAGTTAATATGGACTCTTTTCTGCTCTCTCCGTTTACATTACATTTTCTTATACAGTTAATCATTAAAGTATTTGTCCATGGCCTTGTAACAAAGATTCTACAATTGAAATATTGTAAAGCAGGTTTCCCCCAGTTCACACTTTACTTTGACCTTGGGCTTTCATGAGCAAAATTAAGCTAGCCTCCTCAAGTAGTCCTCAGTGGCCACATAACCAAGACTCTGCTCTGTGCTCTAATTTCCTTGGCTGGAATTTCAAATACTGCTTTCTAATATAGTGAAATCAGTAAAGTTGTGAGAGAACTTTGAAGTGATGCTGAATGTGGAGAAAAACAGCAAGCTGTATAAATCTTCAGCTTGTTAGGTAGCCAACTAGAGAGGCTGAAAGTTAGTTCCCCCAAGTAGATAAGGAAATAATGGCTTTGGTAAGCCGTTATCAACTAAATTCATGGTACAGCATTGTTTATATAGAAAATTATAGCCTGGGCTCCAAGCAACTGACAATTACTTACTACTCCTAAATAATAAAGAAATGCTAAGTGTTATAAGTTAGATACTATCTAGTCATGATGATCTATTTGTGAATTTGAAAATATAACAGTAATTGAATAGCAGCAACACAAAGAGCTTTTTAAAAAGTTAAAACTTGAAAGTAGATTTCATTTTTAATGTTCTTTGAAGACACTCTGAAATGGGAGAGAGTATAGGTTTGAACCAACTGCGTGCTACAGAAACAGTCTGAACCAGGTGGACTTGAAGTTTCTGCTCAGCGATGAAGAGTTGAAAAGAATGCGTCCCCACTCTTAGAATAACAAAACAGCTGTAGAATCTGGAAGTTCATTAATTTTCTTGAGCTCCTCAGGGAGGTTGCAGGACCGACTACCATCTAATCTAAGTAAGAGCCACCTGAAGGGAGATATAGATGTGAACGTTTGCTGACTTGGGGCAGAAACAGACCGAGACCAGTAGGAAAATTAGGCAAGAATGGCTAACGAGTTGAGGGAAACTGCAAAGCTAAGGAAAGAGTGTGGAGACCCTAGAGGCAGCAAATATGAAGGATATTTGTGTCATTTTGAAGGCTCTTTTGCTTAAATCTCCCACACAAGTTTCCTGAGAAAACCCCCATTCATGGTATTTGGGGAAAGGGAACCAGAGCTACCGTGGAAGAGAAATGAAATTATGTACAAACCCTTCTTCATCTCCCTATTGCTGAGAAACATTTTTTCCATGAATCACTTTGCTTCTACACATTTTTCAAGTAGAAGCACAACTAGCCTTTTGGTCTGGGCTGTGTTTCCAATAACATCTGTACAGTGCACAGCCTTGGAAATTAGAAATACTGTCTCCCTCAGGAGCAGAAAACATATTTGCGGTCAGTATGACAAAGATGCAGTTTCTAATGGGGCAAAGGTTAGGAGGGTTTGCAGCCCCTTGCAGTTAACTATAGTTTTCCTGGTTCTGAGCCCCTTACCTGGGACATCTCACCCAACAGTGTTGCCTCATGGGAGGTGGAAGGAGGGGAGAAAGGGAGTTACTGTGAGCATAAAGTTATGCTTGCTCCATTATGAGTATAAGTCTTTGGTCTTTGATCCAGAATTTCTACATTTTCTGCCAGCATCCATGTAAGTAAGGGAATATAACTTGTTAGCTTTACATAGGGTATAATTTTAGTTTGTTTTGTTTTGTCTTGTTTGACACTTCCCTAGGGAATAAAATCCTTTATCTACAGAGTAAGAGAAACATACTTTTTCCCCCTTAAAAGTCTGGTGAAATCACACTGCAGCTGAAGAAACAAAGACTCTTTTAGCCTTGAAGCAGGATCTGGAATACAAAATGGCCTAGAACGTTAGCTCTGGAAGGTTCAGGACCACTGAGAAGGTCAATCCCTAATACCTGGGATCAAAGGGCCTGCATAGGGCTGAGGTTTAATCCTAACAAAAGAGAATCACTCCCCTCACCAAGTTAACAAGCACCAAATTATAGGTAAGAGTTCAGTATTGCTGTGAGAATCACAAGAGAATGGACAAAGCTCCTTGATCCACAGAAGAAACCAAGGACCTAAAGCTGAAGATGATTAAGAAAAATTCTCTGGCAAATATACCTATACCCTAAATTCATGGTAAGCAGATAAACTTAAAACCTGTGCTGCATTGAGGATGACCATTGCAGCAATAAATCTGAAACCCAGCCACATTTCTTACTAGTTGAACTATAGGCCCTCACACTAAGAGCCCTGATGGAGAAAGGTGTGGCCCTTTTTAACATAAAATCTATTTACCTTTCTCTTTTTTCTTATATGAGATGTCCAGCTTTAATGAAAAACAAAAAAGGCAAAACATCTTAAAAGGCAAGAAAACCCACTTCTAAGACACAAAGCAAATCAGCACAATGAGTCATATGTGAAACATATTTTGGAATAAAACAGGGAATTTTAAGTAACTATGATTAATGTGTTAAAGGCTCAAATAGAAACGATAGGCAGCATGAAATATCAGATGCATAATTTTGGCAGAGAGATGAAAACTATAAGAATGAACGTAACAGAAAGGCTAAGAACAGAAAGCACAGTAATAGAAGTGTAAAGTAAGTGGCTCCTTAGGTGGCTTAACCCAGCTTACAAGACAGACAAAGGGGGCCTGGGCAGCTCCGTCAGTTAAGCATCCGACTCTTGATATTCACTCAGGTCATGATCTCAAAGTTGGTGAGATTGAGCCCAGCATCAGACTCTGCACTGACAGCGTGGAGCCTGCTTAGGATTCTCTCTCCCCTGCTCATGCGCTCTCTCTCTGTCTCTCTCCTTCTCAAAATTAACCTTTAAAAAAAAGAATCAGTCAAATTTAAGAAAGGTCAGTAGATACTTACCACAGTTAAATAGAATCAGGAAAAAAGTTATAAAAGCCAACATAATAGGTGTGGAACAATATCAAACAGCCTAACGACTATGTAGTTGAGATCTCAGAAGGATGAAAGGAAGACACAGGCAAAAATTTTTGAAATATAATAGTTAAGAATTTGCCAAAATTAATAACAGAAGAATTTCACAAATAAAATAAGCTTAAGAACATCTAGAAACCTCATCAGCAATAGCAGCAACAAAATATACTTAGATATATCATTTCCATTTGTTTTAACCAAATACAGAACATCTTGAAGACACAAGGGAAACATATATTACAAATCAGCGAATAAAAATAACAAATGGAGATCTCATCAAAAGGCATGCAATCCACAAAACCATGGCATGATTTCTTTAAAATACTTAAAGAGGCGGGGTTGGGGGAACCACTCCCAATCCAGAATTTCCAGCAAAAATAGCTTTCAAAAGTGAAGAAAAATTTAAGACTGTCCTGGACCAACAAAATCTGGGAAAGTTCACAGGTAGCAAGTTCCACTACAAAAATGTTTACAGAAAAATTTCCCTCAAGAGGCAATATGAAACTGGGACAGAATCTTGGATCAACATGAAAAATGAAGGGCATTGGACATAAAACAAAAATAAACTTGTCTTATGAATTTAAATTACTCTTAAAGATAAGTGACTATTGGAGAGCCTGGGTGCCTAAGTCAGTAAAGCATCTGACTTCAGCTCAGGTCATGATCTCACAGTCTGCAAGTTCAAGCCCCAGGTTGAGCTCTGTGCTGACAGCTTACAACCTGTAGCCTGTTTCAGATTCTGTGTCTCCCTCCCTCTTCCCCTGTCCCCACTCTCATTCTGTTCTCTCTCTCAAAATAAAGACATAAAAATTAAAAAAAGAAAGATAAATGACTGTCTAAAGCAAAATCATTGAGAATTTATTGCAAGTCTGCAACATTTATGGAAGTAAAATTATGTCAAAACTGGCATAATACTTAGGACTATAGTATTTTTTGAATGTTTATAGTAGCTTTATTCATAATTGTTAAATATGGAAACAACCACAATATCCTTTAATATATGAATGGGTAAACAAACTGGAGTAAATTGATATAAAGGGATACTATCCAATTTTTATTTTATTTTATTTTATTTTTGATAAACAGTAGGTGTTTTTTTTTTTAATAAATAGTTTATTGTCAAATTAGTTTCCATATAACACCCAGTGCTCTTCCCCACAAGTGCCCTCCTCCATCACCATCACCTCTTTTCCCCCTCCAGGACTATAGTATTGTAAAGTCTTTATACTTTGTATCGAGAGGTATAATATTTTATGATAGACATTGATTATATGAAAATTGATATCGTCCAAACCCTAGGATAATCACTAAAAATATTTTTTAAAGTGCATATATACTAAGTCTATAGTGGAGATAATTTTGAATCATAAAATAAATATCAAACTATGAAAAAGCATAAAAATAAAATGTATAAAAAACAGATGGAACATGTAAAAACAGTGACCAACATTGGTCAACTTCAAAATAATCCTATCAATATGCACATCACATTATACCCATGTAAACAGACCAATTAAACAGGAATTGCCAGATTTTATTTTAAAAGTGGGGAAAAAACAAGATCCAATTATATACTGTCTAAAAGAAATCTAGTAAATGTAAAGATAGGTCAAAATAAAAGGATGGAAGGAGATACTTACATTAGTAAAAATCATGGAAATGGAAAGAAGAATGGTGGTTGCCAGAGCCTGAGAAAAGGGGGAATGGGAGAAATCATTGTTTAATAGGTATAGAATTTCAGATTGACAGAATGAAAAGAATTATGGAGGTGGGTGGTGGTGATGGTTGTGGAACATTATGAATGTGCTTAATATCAATGAGCTGTTCACTTAAAAATAGGGAAGATGGGGAATTCTCCCAGGAGCCACCGCTCTTCCTCTTCCCGTAAGCGGCCTGAGGTGATCTCTGAAAATGGTTCGCTATTCACTTGACCCGGAAAACCCGACAAAATCATGCAAATCAAGAGGTTCAAATCTTCGTGTTCACTTTAAGAACACCCGTGAAACTGCCCAGGCCATCAAGGGTATGCATATCCGAAAAGCCACCAAGTATCTTAAAGATGTCACTCTGCAGAA
>PJEM01007443.1:0-95692 GCA_004023845.1 Helogale parvula | reverse complement strand
TCCCTCCCCTGTAATGACTTGATTGTTTCCTTTTATTTACTACTGTCCTGATAAAAATGACCTTATCCGGAGCATGTCTCTAGGACTTTGAACTATGTAATCACCCATGGTATATAAGACCCTGGCTATCTTAATAAAGTGTGGCTTTTTACCAACCACCATCCACGTTGTCTGTCTCGTCTGTCTTGTCTGTCTTGTCTGTCTTTTTTTCTAGAGATATTTTCGCCGACACCAACCCCCTACTCGGGACCGTTCAACTGTGGTGTGTGGGCTGGTCCCCCGCAGTTCATAATTGCTATGTTGCTGGAATATTGGTTCAACCAGAAGATAGAAAGCCGAAGTTCAGGCTATTGCCAATCTATCTGGGGGATAAATTCCCAAAACTGTTGTGTTAAAAGGCAAAGGCATAGCTAATTTGGACAGATATATTTTTAGTTATCATACCTATCTGTTTGATGCTTTGATTAATATCTGTCTCTTCCATGAACTGTCAGCTCCATATGAACAAAGACTTTGCTTATTTTTCCCTGTGTCTGGTACAAAATTGTCACCGAGTAAATATTTGCTATGGGGATGTTATTAGAGAGTGAAGGCGTTTTTGTTGTTGTTGTTGTAGAAAGTATTAAAAAATAGTTGCCGTAACTTTGTATCCAGCTTATCACAAATAATTTTATATTTTCAATAGAGAAGTCACAGATTTATGTTTTACATCTCAGTCTTGATTAACTTCAATTTTTAATTTTGTGTAAGCTGTATGGTAAAGACTGAGTTCAGGGCACCTGGGTGGCTCAGTCGGTTAAGTGTCCGGCTTCGGCTCAGGTCCTGATCTTACAGTTCATGGGTTCGAGCCCCATGTCAGGCTCTGTGCTGACAGCTAGCTCAGAACCTGGAGCCTGCTTCAGATTCTGTATCTCCCTCTCTCTCTGACCCTCCCCTGCTCACACTGTCTCTCTCTGTCTCTCAAAAAAAAAAAATAATAAAGACTGAGCTCTTTATTTTATTTTATTTTTTAATTTTTTCAGATAATGTCCACTCGAGGCAACTTAAACTGTTGGAAAGATTCTCTTTTCCTCATTTAGGTGTTCAGTACAGTCGAATTTCTGGAAGAAGATGTAGAAACAAATTTTAATGGCTCTGTGTAATACAAATATTTTTAAAGGAAGACACAGAAAGAAAAAACTGACCAATTGAATGTATAGTCAAAACGTTGCTCTTCAAAAGACATTGACAGCCAAAATAAAGATGCAAGCCGCAGACTGGGAGGAAATATTTACAAAACACATATCTGAGAGAGAACTTGTATTCAGAACTGATAAAGAAAGAATAGGAAGGCAACTTCCCCCACCGCCCTGAGCTACACAGGCCTCAAATAATCCCCCGTCTGAGTGCGGAAGACTCTGTGCACAAGGCAGGTTTCACTTTTGTGATCAGGTTTTTAATCAGATGACTTTGAGTGAATCCAAAAGGGAGATTATCATGAGTGATCTAATCTGCAAGGAGGAGGAGGTTCCTGCCAGCCTGAGAGAAAGCCAACAGCTGTATTGTGAAGGGCCATGGAGGGGCCATGAATCTGGGATGTAAGAGAGGCCTCAAGGTGCTCAGAAAATCTTTGAATGGCAGCCAGCAAGAACATGGGGACCTCAGTCCCACAGCAACAATAAACTTAACTCTGCCAACTACTGAATTGTCTTGGAAGAGGCACTGAGCACCAGATAATATCACAGCACTGGAAACACCTATTTCAGTCTTACACATCTATTAGGAGCAGACACTGTTCCATGTACATACTCTCGAGCCATGAAAACTGTAAGGGAGTATATGGATGAGGTTTTAATCCATTAAAGGTCGTCATTTATTATGCATCAGAAAACACCATTATACAACCTAAGTTAAGAATAAGCAAAATCTTCTTTGGATTGTGAGCTGGACTCATTGCATTACTTTCATGCAACAGAGGATGAAAAAGGGAAAATAGATATACATAAAATATATACATCAAGGAGAAATCTGGTTTGGTAATTACCTTAGGCGATGAGGTTAACACCACAGTAATAACTCATGTTGGTATCATGAGACCCTGATGGGGATCTAATTAGAAGGGTGTTTCAGTGTTGGTTTCCCTAATCTCGTAACCCTAGTCTAGTCACGAGTAAACACAGAGAAACCCGCAACTGATGGACATTTTACAAAATACCGGTGGATGATTCCTCCAGGCTGCCCAGGTCATAAAAGAAAAGAAAACAATGAAAAACCACTTCAGACAAGAAGAAAGGAAGGAAAAATGATGTTTAAATGCAACGTGACATCCTGGATTCAATACTAACACGGAAAAAAAGGACAACAGTGAAAAACCTGATACAATTCAAAAGGTATTAGCAATGTATCAATGTTGGTTCTTTTTCCTGTTTTTTGTTTGCTTATGTTTGAGTACGTAGTTAATATTAGGGGAAACTGGGTGACAGGTATATCGGGACTCTCTGTATTATCTTTGTAACTTTTCTGTAAATCCAAAATTGTTCCAAAATAAGAAGTTATTTAAAAAGAGACACTAGTAATACAATAAAATTTATGAAACACGTTAAGTCCAATAAAGAACTTGTGTCAGTAGCTCTAAGAAAATAGAGGGAAGAGATTTGAGTTGGACCAGAAAGGCGAGTTAGAGGAAGGTGAAAGGAAGTAAATATTAGAAAGTAAGCTAAGGAGTGCCTGAGGCGCTCAGTTGGTTAAACATCCAATTCTTGATCTCAGCTCAGGTCATGATCTCACAGATTATGAGATCAAGCCCCATGCCAGGTTCTGGGCTGACAGCATGCAGTAGAGTCAGCTTGGGATTCTCTCTCTTCCTCTCTCTGGCTCTTCCTCTCTCTGCTCATTCTCATTCTCTCTCTCTCTTTCTCTCTCTGAATAATTAAAGCAGCGATCTTTTGTTTAAAAAAAAGAAAGCTAATTGTTTTGCGAATTTACTTGACATCATTTTATCTCCATTGAATTTTTGCCAATTTCAAAGATTATTCATTTTGACACTGAAGAAATTTTCTGTAGTCCATTGATTTTTAAATGAGGTAGTACTTGTACTCTGTGACTTCTGATTACAGAAGCCATTACTGTGTCATTTAGAGACACATTTATATTTATCATAGTATTTTCAATGGAGTTATATTCTTTTTTTTTTTTTTTTGATAAAACATCCTTACAGTTAGCCAGTCAGAAAAAAAAACTGGTAAAATTTTGAGTAGATGCTTTCTAAATGAACATATGTGGTGGACATAACAGCATACAAAAAGTTTCTGAATATCACTGGTAAATACAAATAAAAATAATTAGATATAATTGCATGCTCACGAAAATGGCTAAAACCAAAAGACCATACCCAGTGTTAAAAAATATGTTTTTTATCTGCATATCGTGTTTAATATCCTCATATATTGCTAAGAAGAATAAAAAAGAATACCGCCATTTTAAGGCAGTTTGGCAGATTCTAAAATAGTTCACCATATACCTATCATGCAATCCAACAACCTGACTCTGAATTTTTACCCAAGAGAAACAGAAAACTATGTCCACAAAGATTTGTACAAGAATGTTCATCCTACCTTAATAGCCAAAAATAGAAACAACACAAATATCCTTGCACAGGAAAAGGGATAGCAATTTTGGTAATGTCCATGGAATGAAACAGATACTCAGCAATACAAAATGTAACTGAAATAACTCTGCTCAGTGAAAGAATCCGGGCTAATAAAACTAATGTCTTCTGTGTGATTCCATTTATATAATCCTCTGAAAATGCAAACCAATCTGTCGGACAGAGGGTGGATCAGTGGCTACGTGGCTATGGAGCAAGGAGAGTTAGATGGGAAGGATTACACAGAACCGAGAGAGAATGTTTGGCGGTGATGAAAATGTTAATTATTTTAATTGTGATTGTTTCACAAGTGTGTGCATGTGTCAAAACTCATCAACTTGTTCACTTAAATATGTGCCATTTATTGTATATGTATTACATAAAGCTATAAAAGGGGGGGAGTCATAAAAAAGAAAGTCATGGCCAAGCGCCCATCACAACTGTTTGACACTCTCACACAGGGCTCACAGGCGGTGTCTGGGGCTACACTGAAGGCGGAGAGCAGAGGTGACAGCAATTTTGCCAAATTTGTGTTAAGTTGTTATTTTTCTCATATACACAGTCAAATTCTAAGAAATTTAATCAGTAAAATTTATGTGTGTATGTCTATTTTTGAAAACAATTCATCTTATTTTTTTGTTTATTTATTTATTTTGAGAGAGAGAGTGTGTGTGTGCCAGAGGGGCCGGGGTAGAGAGAAAGAGAGAGATGGAGAGAGAGAGAGAGAGAGAGAGAGAGAGAGAGAAAGAGAGAATTCCAAGCAGGCTCCATGCTGTAAGTGCAGAGCCTGATGCGGGGCTCCAACCCACAAACCATGAGGTCATGACTTGAGCTGAAATCAAGACTTGGACGCTGCATCAACTGAGTCACTCGGGTATCCCTAAATGATTCCTCTCATTGAGAAAAAAAAATCCCTCAGCTGTAAGATGTTGTGGCAAGATGTCAGTTCCTTCTCTACCATCTAATTTCACCAATTATAAGTCAGATTCCCCAATAACCTGTGAAACTGCTAATAAGTTTCTCCAGACACTGCCGTTATTAACAAATTAACACGAGCCGCACTTCAGGAGGCGGAGGCGGAGAGCTAATGCAAGGAATTCGACTCTCATGCGTGTTTTTCTGATGCACATTTTGAAGAGAAGATGTTGGCCCTTCTGAAATGTTAATTTAACGTCTCCCTCTCCTACTCAGCAGCATCAAAGTCATTAATAAAATGCTCAAGAATAAAGAAATAGGGGCTGTAGGTGAGAGTCACTGGGGTATCTGAACAGAAGAAAGGGGAGCAAAAAGCGGATGGCTTTGCAGGAGAAAACGAGCAGGAGGTTATAACAAGTGTGGCTGAAGGAGCAAGGCAGGAACAGAAAATACAAACAGAGCCAATCGTGTGCACATTACTAGAAGAGATTCTAAATGTTGAATTTTAAGGGAAAACTATGATCTTGTACTGGATTAAACAGACAGTAATCAAAAGAAAAGAGATAAATTTGGTCCAGTCAATGAAATTAGAAATGTTCCTGGCAGGGTTGGGGGGAGGGAGATGATGATATGCTATTTCCCAGGTGCGTTATTTTCCAGGGGTGCCATTTTCCAGGTGTCTGACACATGTTAGGGTCTCCAGAAATCTCCACAATCCAGTCAGGTGGATATTGCTTTACAAATAAGGAATCAATTTAAACAAATTTCCCAAGCTCAAAGGATTGTTAAATATCTGAATCAAGACCCAAACTAAACATTGTATTATATAATTATATCATCTGTATTTGTAAGTCGTGTAGTTGACGGACACAAGTGAGTTCCCCTGTTTTGATAGTATGGCTGTGTTGACACGAACACACAGATTCACTGGGGGCGGGACACACACCACAGAAACAGAATCGATGACAATAAGCGAATGTCACTTTTGCAAACATCACGGAACAATGATCCAAAGCAGTTACAGCATTTCCATCCCTGCAGTCAGTGCATGGGAGTGTGAGTTGTTCCACATTCTAGATAAGGTCTGATAGTTTCTGTTTGCGTTTTGTGATTCTGTTCTTTTTAAGTTGTTATCTCATGCGCTTTTGTTTATATGATCCTGGTGACTAATAGGGTCTATTCTATTGGCTATTTGATGCGCAATTTTATGAAATGTATTGAAATATTCTGCAAACTTTTTTGCTATTGGCTTGGCTAACCTTTTCTTATTGAGGAATAGGAGTCTTTATGTATTCTGGGTATAGGTTCTTTGTTGGAAGTACGCAGTGTGGATTTCTTCTCACACTTTGTATCTTAACCACTTTGCTTTCTTATCAAAGTCTTTTGATGAGCAGTCATTCTTAATTTTTACACAGTCTGTTATTCAATTTCCCCATTTTGTGCTAGAAATGTTTGTGTCCTATTTAAGAAGAATTTGACTGGGGTGCTTGGGTGGCTCAGTTGGTTGAGCATCCAACTCTTGATTTCGGATCAGGTCATGATTCCAGGGTCATGGGATAGAGCCTTTGAGTCAGGCTCTGCACTAGGCATGGAGACTTCTTGGGATTTTCTGTCTCCCCTCTCCTGCCCCCTCCCCTGCTTGTGCTCTGTCTGTCTCTCTCTCTCAAAATTTAAAATAAAAAAACATGCCTCTCTCTCACACTCATATAAATATACTCTCATTCTAGGAGAATATTATAGAGCTCTGACACTTTCCTTTTCACATTTAAATGTACAACCATTCTGGAGTTAACTTGGGTGTATAGTGTGAGGTAGACATTAAGATTCACTTTCCCCATATGGCCGCACAAGTGTTCTGGAAAACGTATTGAAAAGCTGTGCCTTCTATACATTACTCTAGTTTAACTTTGGTCAAATTTCAGGGATAGGAGTTGTTTCTGGATTTCCTCTTATCTTGGTCTATTTATCTACCTATCTACCATCACACCAATAAAAATCTGTCTAAGATATAAGATACCATGTTCTGTTTCAAGATACCATCTTTGCTTTTCCGTTTCAAATGTATCTGGTATGTTGTTGATGCTTTGCATTTCATTTGAGTTTTGAATCAGGGGAGAGAAGTCTCATCATACTAACTTCACGCAGACTCTATTTTTCTGACAGCTCTCGCATTTTTTTCACTTCAAAGTTGTTCTTATCTGGCTTTCTGGGGCTTCACGTTAGAGTTGCACAGATTGATATTCAGCCAAAGATTCAATTGAGCCATTCTGTAGATTTCTAGACATCCTGCTACGCGTAATCCTTTCCTTTCTGAAATTTGCCTCATAAATTCTAGATTCCTCGGTCTCTTCAAACTCCTGTATCTACGTCCTCACATTTATAAGGTTGTCAGGCCCTGTTTGCTGTCCCTTTTCTTCTGCTGCAGTTTGGAAATTGTTTTGTAGCACAAAGCCTGAGTTATGGTAGGACTTACCACACTCCCATCGATCACAGTCAGAGTTACTTATTTTTTTAATGTTTGATAATAGTAGTTTCTAATTTTGTCCAATTTCTGGATGTTAATGATGAGAGGCAAATTCTAGATCATCTTACTGTCTCTGCACCAAAAGTAGAATTCTAAATGTATTTCTTTTCAGCAGGCACAACCTACATATATTTAGTATCTGTTGTCTAAGATGAGTTATCTTAAAACCATTTCATGTGCTTGGAAGTACACTAACAGCAAACAGAGAATCCTTCCCTTCTGTAGCTTTAGTAAATGTGTTCCAGAGCAGAGTAGGTTGAACATGGAAATGGCAGAATTTCAAAGCTTACATTTCCCAAGCACCAATATGATCAAGTCCTTCCTGGTCATTGTACAACTGACAACAACTTATGTATTAATTTTTAGTTGCCCTTGTAGGTAAAAGTCAATTTTTCCTCTTCTAAGAAAAGTTTCCAAAGTACCTTGTAGCTTTCAATACAGAGTAGCAACTCAGGTAGATTAACTTGTAACTGTAAAGTCTGGAAAGTATTCTTGGAAATAAAACCAACAGAGGTGCCTGGGGGGCTCAGTTGGTTGAGCCTCCAACTTCAACTCAGGTCTCGTGATATCACGGTTCGTGGGTTCGAGCCCCGTGTCAGGCTCTGTGCTGACAGCGCAGAACCTGGATCCTGATATGGATTCTGTGACTCACCCTCTCTCTCTGCCCCCCTCCCCTGCCTATGCTCGCGCTCTCTCTCTCTCTCTCAAAAATAAGTAAACATTAAAAATTAAGTAAAAGAAATAAAACCAACATATCTAATAGAAATACAACATAACTCTAGAATGTATATGTTTCATTTCATAATGAGTTCATCTAAATTGGATTTCACTAGAATACTGAGGTGGGCTCTGTGTTTTCCTTGTCTGTACTTGGTAGATTTTTGCATTTATAACAAATTCAAAAGTAATCTTTGAGATACTGGCTCATTGACACTCCATTAGATTAGCATTTTATATATCCTTAAATGCAAAGACTCAATAGTAAAGAAAAACTATTTTTTGAACTCAATTGTTGCTACTTTTTTCAACAAACATAATCATTATAAAGAGATTGATATACATATATATACAGAGTTGAATACATCATAACTATACCTACAAAAGATTTTCCTTTTGAAAGAGATCCTTTTAAATGTATAAGTTCTAGGGGTGCCCAGGTGGCTCAGTCAGTTGAGCATATGACTCCTGATTGCAACTCAGGTAATGATTCCGGGGTCAGGGGATCAAGCTTCACACAGGCTCTGCACTGAGCTTGGAGCCTGCTAAAGACTCTCTCTCCCTCTGTCTTTCTTCCCCATTCTCACTCACTCTTTCTCTCTCTCTAAATTAAAAAATGTGTCAGCTCTAGTTAGTTTCCCATGTGAATACTGATGTGAAAGGTATTGTTTGAAGGCACAGATGTGTGGTAAGACCAGTACATGTTGAAACAAACCAAGAAGCTTTATGTTCATGTTTTCTTCCAAGTGACAGGGACATTTAACCACATCGCCCCTGGATTGTAAGAAAAACCCCGACTTTTCACTAATATTCTTAAAGAGCTTAGCTAAGAATGACTGGTATTCCACCAGTCCCCTGAATATATCTTGTGCATATGTTGTGCTCCGGGTAGCAAGAACGTTGCACTATTTCACAGAGATCACAAAATGGGGCATTTTACCCAGAATAAAGATGAAGACTTCTTCTAGATTATTGAGACTTTGATCTTTTACTCTGACTTTATTCTCCAATCAGCAGGATGCCTACATACAGTATTAGAGAAATCATAATGAGCAGTTAATTAGACCACTATCAAAGGATTAAAGTATTCAAGCAATGTGAACAGACATGTTTTTAGTATCTTTTAGATTTCTATAATCATTTGGGAAATTTTACTTGTCACTATTAAATAACTAATTGTAGAGAAAATAATCATCCAGAGACTGTTAAGTAAAAAACGGAGATTTGACTAAATTATGTAGACACTATTCATATTTCTCATATTTTCCTAGTTTATAGTCTCACTATATATTGACATTACATATAACAAAACACTAAGTCTGACTCTGAAAATATATATACAGACATACATACATAGGTACTTATAACCTGGTAGAAGTCAATAGCACATGGAGGTATCTTATGCAACATACACATTTAACAGAGAGTCTTAGAGCTCAAAATGTGCACTGTGCAAACATTAATACAGCCTGCCGTTTGCCAAGGGAAATACTTTTGTGAGGCTCATTAATTTAATTGGTCCCTGTCATCTAGTTAAAAAGGAGAAAAGAAGAGAGCATTTTCTGACAAAACCAAAGATGGTTAAAAGTCCTATTAGGTTGTGCAGCACTTGAGAAATTTTCAAGTGAGGAAGGAAATTGAATTGAGGAAATTGAATTCAGCACTTTATACCGCCTGCCTCCCCCCACCCCCACTGCTAATATGGTGAATCATAAAATTTCTAACTAGAACAGAGCTGAGACTCTTAAATATTAAGAGCATGGACTAATTAATCTCCCTCTTTAATTGCATGTAACTGTATTTTATCTCTTGAGGGATTATTGGAGTTCATGTCAATTCTACTGTAATGTTCTCCTAAAGTATCTCCACGCTCCTGGCCCAGGAATCACTGTGGACATCTCTCTGCCTCCCACACCTGACCTTTTCTGCAGATTCGAAGGTTTTCTCCTCCATCCTCCCCCTGTTCTCCTTGGACATTGTGCCTCTCCCACTATGGCATGGAAGAAACAAGGAGACCCTAATTAGCCTGCTCTTCCCTTTTCTCCCGCCCCATGACTCATTAATGTCTGAGCATTTCAAGGAACGCTCTCCTGGAATTGGCCTCTGGGGGAGAAAACTACAAGAGCTGTTCTGGGCAATATTTGCTACCCCGTATGAAGGACACGAAAATCCTTCCAAAGGGGTCCCGGACTTCTAGAGACTTTGCAGCCTGCCATGAACTCACATCCACCTTCCATGCCCTATAGTGGTTTTTTTTTTTTTTTTTGAAGCCCATTTCAACATGTTTTCTGAATCATGACCTTCCCTGTTTTTTTTTTTTTCAATACCCTGACAATCACTACTTCCTAGAATAGGAGTCAGCAAACTAAAGCCTTGGCCCAGTCCTGACATTGTCTACTTTGTAGAGCCCAAAAGCTAAGAACAGTTTTTACATTTGCAAATGTCTAGAAGAATAAACCCAAAAAAAGAACAATTCATTACACATGAAATGATGTAAAGTTCAAACTTCAGTGTCTGTAAATAAAGTTCTACTGAGACACAGCCATGCTGATTTGTTGATGTGCTGTTTGTGGCTCCTTTCCGTTGTAAAGACAAAGTCCAGTAATTACGACAGACACTCTGGCCACCGGGACCTAAAATCACTCCTTCAGGTTCTTCTCAGATAGTTTTCCAGACCTTGTCCTGGGATATTATTAGAACACAGAAGTGGGGTTTGAGAGCATGTTAAATCAGGCAAGTCCCTTGGGACATTGGAGGTTTGGTATGAAGATGTGAAATTTCCCCCAAGGACCCACTGGGATTAAAATGGATGAAATAATGAGCCTGCAGAAAAAGCTACAATTCCAAATTTTCCTAACAGACGTACCTCAGCTGTCGTGTACTCACTTATACCTGCTTCTCTCACTTGACCTTTGCTGGGTGGGCAGTTATGTTTTAATGGCAAAAACATAGATCGGGCACCAACTATGCGTGTCTTACTGGTGTGATACATTATTAAACTTTGAGTGTTTTGATTTATTTATTCATAAAATAAACCTTTGAGACAAATAGTGCTTTTGATTTTCTTTGTCCCTCTATTTGAATGTTATGGCTGCACGATTATATAAGAACACAACCTTCAAAATTTAAAGTTTCGAACCTGTTGTTGAATTTGTCACAAACATTTGACCCAGAAGAGTTTTGTCTCAGTTAAGTATTTCATACTGAGAGAATTTTGTTTTAGCTCTAAAATGCCTTTTCTATCCCACAGCACCTGGCACAGGTCAACCTAAAGCATCAGTCTCTCGGAAAAATCCATCGCCCGAAGATTCAGCTTAGCTTAGACCCTATCCTCGAAAGCCTGCCCTTGAAGTAGGTTGTATCCCTCTCAATGACGATTCCTCTTTGTAGAGGGTAAGGAACGCCACTGAACTTGTCCACATACACAATCTGCTCCCTAATTCTCTTAAACTGAAGTATGTATCTTATTTTCTAAATTAATTAAGACCTGGGGCAAAATGAGGTCTTGTTGATGGAGGTGATGGTGGTGGCCTTCTTCAAGAAATATTGGCGGCAGCTCTGGGTCACTAGAGCGGTTTTCTTCAGATTGTAAAGGCTTTATTCCCGGAGGGAAATGCATGCTGTTTCATTGAGACACTCAAGCTGTACTCTGTGCCAAGCTACCTGTGGGTTTTTTAAATGTGATAAACAACTGAGGTACTTGAAAGGACGATATTGAGTTTTCTTTTCATAGATTGTCATCTGCAAGTTGTTCCTTTGCTTTGCTTAGGGGGCCCTGTTGCAAACAGAACTTGCAAGGTTATGAGGGGCTTTGGCTTTGCAAATGGTCTGTCTACTGTAAACGACTCTTTGCTAGAGACTAGCTGTGCCCTATTTTTGCTCTTGTTCTCAATAAAGTGTTCAACTCCTCCTTTATTGATTAACGGTAGACTTACAAGCTTGTCCTGAATTATTCAAATGGATTTTCCTTTTTGTTATAAAACTGCCCAGTGGTAGGAAAGCTCAATCCAACATCAAAGACTAACTGCTGCCGCTTTCAGGATGTGCTCTTCAGGCTTCTTGCATTCACACTTCTCCGCAGGTGTCACCGCACCTGCGCCCGAACCTCTCTGAACACTTGGGTGACTGATGTATTTTAAACATTCTCTCCAGGAAAAGCAATTGCACCACCAGCCTGGATAATCTCTCCGGTGATTTTACAATTCTAACAACCAGGGAAAGTTTCACTTTTTCTACTCATTTAGTAAAAGGCAACAGTTTTTCTTGCCTTATTCTATCCAATGTCATCTAGAAAACTGGGCAACATCACGGTTTTTATAACATGACTTGAACGGCTCCGAATAGAAATTCTTCATTCGGTTAAATATCAGATGTGGAATAAATGTTGGTTGTGTCTGTGTCTTTCTGTTAGGTCTTACTTGAGGAATGATTCTGCTTAGTAGCCACTGGAAGGAAGTGAAAGTATAGTATAAAATTTCTCTCTCCCTCCCAACAACTAGGAAAGAATGGCTTTGAATGGTCATGTATCTGTTCGGTGCTGGGTTTGTTTGTTTTTTTTTCCCTTCACTTTTCTGGAAATATTCTTACAGTACCTCTGTCCAATCCTTAGAAAATGCTTTCTTGGTCAGAAATAAACTTCCTCAACAAATTAAAAAAACAAACAGGTGAAACTGATGAAGAATTCTTGCTTTCTCATTTGTTGCATACATTTAAGACTTTACAAAGTTGATATGAAGACTCCAGAGCTCCCCATGCCACTTGGAATTAAAACGATGTGATAAAAAGCCTGGTCGAAGAGGGAAGCATTCAAATCTCTCCCTAGAAAACAGTAAAAGTACTTCAACTGAAAACTACTTGTCTACCCTCACGCCTTTCCTCAGACTCATCGTGTGGGTGCTTATAGACTTAGAATGAAAAATTAATGTGAAAATATTGGAGGAAATTGACTTGACTGTCCCTGAATCCTATCATCCAAGCAGACCAGGACCAGCAATTCTACGTAGCCAAGAAAATTACTTAAAATGTTACTCCAGAAACCTCTACAATTGTCTCCAGATTACCGCCTGGAGAGAGTCTCCAGAGCATGACAGGCGGAGGGAACTCAGAACCAAATTGATTCCCTACGTTGAGAAGACACAGAGTCCAGAGAGATCAGGAAGGCAAGAGTTTCTAAGTCAGAGTAGCAGGGAGAAAAGTGCTGTACAGAGAGAAAACAACAAAGATCTTCAAAAGACTTTCCCTTAAATATTCAGCAAAGTGCTGAGCCACACGTGTATGAGAAACGTGCTCACGGCCTGGGAAACAAGCACCCGACCAGAGAGCGGGACCGGCACTCAGCACTCACACGGGCCAGGCGTCGTGCCTGTCCCACCAACCACGGAAACTCACCATGTGCCGGGTCTAGTAGAGAACTGAGGTCTTGTGGGCCTTGTGTTAGTGGGAGGAAATGATTAGCTCTAGACTAAACTGCTCTGATCCCACCAAACAAGTCTTAATTAAAAGCAAGATCTGAAAGAAGCAAAAAATTCTCAGAATTATTTTTCATATGTGCAAAAACTTAGGTAGAGATATGACAGACATTAAAAAAATCAAAATCAAAGTTATAGAAACAAAAACTACGATGTGTGAGATGAAAAATATGCTGGGTCAGATTACCAGCAGAATAGGCATTGTGAAAGAAAGACATACTACATTTGAGTCATAGAAATAGAGATCACCCAAAGTGAAAGAGAGAGAAAAAACAGGCTTTAAAAAAATGTCTACAGCATCAGTGAGGTGTAGGACAACTTTTACCAGGATATATAAGTGTACTTTGAATCTCAAAAAAAAAAAAAACAAAACAAAAAAAGGAACAGAAAAAGCATTTGAAGAATTAACAGTGAAAAACAATTTCAAATTAGATAAAAACATAAAACCACAGAACCAAGAAACTAAACAAAACCCAAGTGCAAAAAATATAAACACTAACCTAAGGCACACCATCACAATGCTAAAAAAATGGATATTATCTTAAAAGCAGCCGGAGAACAATGACACGTCACACACAAGAGCAACACTAGGGCAAAGGGAAGTGTGACAGCAGATTTCCTTCCGGAAACAACGCAGGTCAGGAGACCGCAGAGCTGCATCTTTTAACTGAAAGAAAGGGGCGCCTGGGTGGCTCAGGAGGTGAAGTGTCCAGCCTTGGCTCAGGTCATGAGCTCACGGTTTCTCAGTTCGAGCTCCGCATCAGGCTCTGTGCTGACAGCTTAGAGCCTGGAGCTGTTTTGGATTCTGTGTCTCCCTCTCTTTCTGCCCCTCCTCTGTGATTTCTCTCTCTCTCTCTCAAAAATAAAAATAAACATTTAAAACAACTGAAAGAAAACCTGTGGATCTAAAATTTGTAGCCCATGAAAATACCTTTCAAAAGTCAAAGTCAAAAAACTTTTTAGACATACAAAGGGTGAAAAACTTCCTCACTGGCCCAACCGCAGTATAATAAATGTAAAACACATCCCTTCAGGCAGAATTAAAAGGATCTTTCACAGAAATACAGATCTGCAAAAAGTAATTGGAAACACCTGAAATATCAACTATGGGAGAAATTATACACATTTTCTTCCTATCATTTAAATTATTTAAAAATACAATTGACATTTTAAATAAAAATAGTAACAATATTGCCAGGGTTACTATATATACACTATACTTTTTAAAATTTAAATAAATTTAAATATATACTATATATAATATATATATATTTAAAATATATGAAAAAAAATTGTATGCAGGCTGGGAAGGGACAATTGAAAATATACCATTTATATTGTATATTATCTTATACAATAATATATTATACAATAATATTATAACATATTATAATATAATAAAATATACAATATTATAATGTATTATAATATTATAATACCACTTAAAGTAGAATACAATATGTTAATATACATTAAACTTTGAAGTTACAATTAAGAAACAAATAACCATAGTTACAAAGCCAACAACAGGAATAACGGAGAATCATAAAAATAACCGCTTAGTGAGAAATAAAATGCAAAAAAACCCAAAGTGGAGTAAAAAACAAATGTGACAAATAGAAGACAAATGGCGTGACAACAGGCATTAGCCCCCCTGTTTTAATCAACACACCAAATGCAAATGGTCTCAACACCCTGTGACAGGCAGAGATTATAGGATTCTATAAAAAAGCAATCGCCAATGATAGTCTGATTAAAGTACTTTGAAAATAAGGCCAGAGCCAATTCAAATGTAAAATGGAGAAAATATATAAATCCTGATGACAATATCATTTATCCAATCAGAGCTTGAGATGTGGTATTAGCATCAGAAAAGTAGATTTAAGGAGCACCTGGGGGGCTCAGTTGGTTGAGCTTCTGACTGCTGGCTCAGGTCACAATCTCCAGGCCTGAGTTCCAGCCCCGCATCAGGCTCTGTGCTGCTTTGAATTCTGTGTCTCCTTTCTCTGCTCTTCCCCTGTTCATGCTGTCTCTCTCTGAAAATAAATAAGCATTAAAATTTTTTTTAAATATTAAAAAAAAGAAAAGTAGATTTAAGAACAGAACACCACCAATGATAAAAAAAAAGTCACCTTATAACGAGAAAGGAGTTAAGGAAATACTAATTCTAAACACTTTTGCATCTAATGACAGAGTCTCAAAATGCACAGAGAGCAGTATAAGACGAAAGGAAAATCTTCAAGCCAGCAATTACATTCAGAAACTTCACCCTACCTTGATAGAACTAAGCGACAGAAAATCAGAAATACAGAAGAACTGAACAGTGCTGTCAACCTAATTGATATTTCTAGAACTCCACTCAAAGACAGTAGACTAGCATTTTTCCCCAGCACCTATTTACCAAGATAGAAGATATTCTGAGCCATAATGAGAGGAATAGTAAAAACAAGATAAAAGGGGCCAGCCAGATGTCAGAGGATGGATAGCCCCCAATACTTGCGGCTTCTCTAATCTTGCTTGCCTTCTGTCTCCACCAACCACCTGTGTAGCGCCACTGATAAGTGCCCCTTCCCTTGTTCTTCTGTCTCTCAACTCCCTACCATCCCCACCGTAAAAGGAGGCCCAGGCCAAGGTTCAAGGCTCAGCCTTTGGAGGTGACCCCGCTGGGCCAGCACCGGTGCGCAATTAATAGTCTTTTCCTGATTCCCCAAGAGCATGTGGCTGGTCTCCTCCTGGGAGCTGAGTATTTGCTGTAATAATAAAACAATTCTCAATACATTTAAAAGGATTTCAAGGGGTGCCTGGGTGGCTCAGTTGGTTGAGCGTCCGATTTCAGCTCAGGTAATGATCTCATGGTTTGCGGGTTCGAGCCCGGCATCAGGCTCTGTGCTGACAGCTCAGAGCCTGGAGCCTGGCTTCAGATTCTGCATCTCCCTCTCTCTCTGCCCCTACCCTGTTCATGCTCTGTCTCTCTCTGTCTCTCAAAAATAAATAAATGTAAAAAATTTTTTTAAATGATTTTAATAATAGAGTATTTTCCCTGAACATGAAAGAATTAAATTAAAAATTGATAACAGAAACATCTTTAGAAAATATTTAGAAACTAAAGATCATACTTCTAAATGATCCATGATCAAAGGAGAAATAAAAAATGTAATTAAAATATTTTGAGTTGAACGAAAATAAAAACAGTATATAATAGGAGTGACATTTCATTAAAGTAGGTCTTATGCTAAAAGTTAAAGCACTAACTTTCTTTATTAGAAAAGAAAGCAAAGTGTCAAATCGATAACCTCAGCTTTGACTTTATAAACTACAAAAAAAAAGAGTGGATTAAAACATAAAGAAGGGAAAGGACATAACAAAGATAAGAACAACACTACATAAAATATAAAACAGAAAAACAATAGAGAAAAACAGAAAAACAATAGAGAAAATCAATGAAGCCAAAAGTGGCTCTTTGAGGAAATCAATAAAATTGATAAACTTCTAGCTAGAGATCAGGAAGGAAAAAGATAAAAGATACAACTTGCCAATATCAGGAATGTAAGAGGTCATATCAACAGATTCTAAAACTATCAAAAGAACAATAATAAAGCATCGTAAACACTTTATGCCAATAAATTTGAAAATTTGGAAGAACTGGGCAAATGCCCTAGAGTCCATGCAGCCTGGATACAACCTCACTCAGAAAGTAGATTATTTAAGTAGCTGTACATCTATTAAAGAAATTTGTAGTTAGAAATCCTTCTTATGAGAAAACTCTCTATGACATGTTTTTCTGTGGTCTTTTGCTAAGTCACCTTCTCACATTAGTGATTTTTTTCATACTCAGTTACATTAAAATCCACTGGTCTCACTTACATTTTTGAAGAATGCTTCATCCATGTGTAATTTTGCAACATCATGCAATGGCAATTTGGAATTGATGGGTTTGCTAAAGTTGTACAGATCTTGTGAGAGTTGCCAAATCTTATTATCCAGCACGAAAGAGCTCAGGTGCGCTCACATCACCAACAAGCGCACCAGAAAAAGTCTTAAATATCGGGAGACTGTGGAGCTCACAATGTTGGCACAATTTTTCCCAAGTCTGGAATTTTGTGTGAATGCTTGAATTTCATCCTTAGCAACAAATGCCGTCAGTTGTTTTCCTGTCTGTAACAGATTCACTTTTCTCGTTCCTTGACAAAATGTCTGTCAAACACTCAGGTCTGGATAACATAACTCGTCAGTCTTCCACATAAAAATAATGTTGAATCAAAAGACCATGTAGATCACTTTGCAAATCAAACGCTGAGATCAGACAGCCTTCCTACCTCAGCACAGACCTGCAGGGCTGCAGTTGTTCTATCGCACCAAGCACAATGCCAAGAAGACTTGTATTCAGGAGTCGCAATTTAATAAAATTGATCATTTTTACTGCTCCAGCAAAGATATTCTTAAGTGAAATCAGCTTCTTTTCCCACCACAATTACCATGAAAAAATACAGTGATTTTTGACTCCCTTTGACGCCAGTCTTGATTAAAGCCAAATCAGTAGAGGTCTGACCCCCCATTCCTTTTGCATCGTTATTGCAAATATTGACACAAGAAGGAAGCTGGCATCTCAATATGGTCTTAAAACCATTCCTGACTTTGGGTATCACTGAGATGTCTTCTGGGAACCCCAGAATTCCATGAGCTTCTAGGAGAAATGTTGACTTGGGCAAAGCTGTGGAAGAAGTAAATCAAACTGTTTCTAATGGTTGCCTTGTGGTGATGGCATTAGTAGTAGAAAGGAATCAACCTAATGACCTATCTCTTTCTGGGTTTAATTATTTCAACTACTATATTGCTTTTATCGATTATTTTTAAAACTCAATAAAGGGAAATAATGAGTAAAATAATTATCATCATAATTATCTCCAGCAATTTGGTCCAGGCCAAAATATAATTATTCCCCAACCATTCTGAGTCCTGCCTTAAAGTAACATCTATATTTAAAATCAATCCATCCTGAGAAAAAGGTGAAGAAATTCACGATTACACTTTAAAAAAATATATTTTGAACTTTGGATAAATGCTCCATTGACTTATATAACATAAAATTTCACAAATGAGCAAATTCAACTTGTTGGCAAAATCGAAATATAATTTGAGTGGAGTCTTTATTATCATCAGTATGTAAGTTAATATACAGGTGAAATCTTAATTTAATCCTTTAGAAAGTCACATATTTAAAATTGGTTGCTCCATAGATAAGTTAATGACTTTCAACAAAGCATGCAATAAGGTGAAAAAATGTAAATCCCCTTAGAGTGCCAAATATATGTCATTATTCAATAGCCAGTTCCATTTATAATGATTTCCCTGAGCTACACAGGCTAGTTGAATTGAATGATTTAATCAGCACACTATTTCTTATTTTCTCATTTATGCACATTAAACTAAGGATATAATCACCCACATTATATGGAGACCCTTTCATGTCCTGAGTGGGTCAATGGTATTATTTTGAGCTTATTTGGCTGAAAGAACCTGGTTTCTATCTGCTCTACATAAACTGATTAAATTTTAATTGCATTTACCATATTCCTTATAGATTTTGTTCAGCATAATTAAACCAATTAAACTTAAACACACTTATTCACAGAAGGTGCCCAGAAAAAAAAAAAGAATTAAGGAAAACTATATTTTTCACTCACTTGATAGCATCTTGAGCTTTTTAGGATGAGATTAGCCATCATTGCAATTAATTGAGTATAATTAAAAAGTAAAGAGGAGCTGGTACTGTGGTCACTCACTGAGTGGTGTGATACCAAGTGCTGAAGCCATGTTGACGGAGAAGTAATTAATAGGATATTTTCATGTCATTTATCTCAACAGATACTCATCGGACTTACAGTCCCAAGAACCAAGTTTTGGATGCACTGAGTGTTCAAATGCTAATTGAAAAGTCTTGTAATATTATAAAGATGTGCAATGTAAAATGATTTTTTAAAAATCCATCTCTGCTGTGTGGGGCTTGACAATCTTTTTCTTATAGGGCCATACAGTCTCTATATGCAGATATCCCACAGTTTACCCAGCGGTCTGTCCTCACAACGTAACTTCATAGTGACTACTATGGACTGCATTCTTACAAAGACACATGTCAAAAGCCACAGAACAAAAACAAAACCGAAACGAAACAGGTTTACTCTTTAGACTGACACATGTATGGTATGTGGGCATCACTGATAGTCCTTGAGGTACAAAAGCAATCAAAGATTGGATTTATTTGGGGAACACAATAATATGAAAATCACTGTTATACTTGGGTCTACCTTTGTGTTTGTCTATACGAAAGTTTCATTCAACATATGAGGCAGAAGTTAAAGAATAGTAGATTGTTTTTCCTAATTTTAGAAATCCATATAAATCAAGGGGCGCCTGGGTGGCTCAGTCGGTTAAGCAGCCAACCTCGGTTTGGGTCACGATCCTGCGGTTCGTGGGTTTGAGCCCCACGTGTGTGCTGACAGCTCAGAGCCTGGAGCCAGCTTCAGATTCGGTGTCTCCCTCTCTCTCTCTCTGCCCTTCCCCTGCTCATGCTCTGTCTCTTTGTCTCTCAAAAATAAACATTAAAAAAATTTTTTTAAAAAGAAATACATATAAATCAACTGTCAATGAGGGTGTCTGGGAGGCTCAGTTGGTTGAGCATCCAACTTTGGCTCAGGTCATGATCTCCTGGTTTGTGGGTTTGAGCCCTGGGTGAGGCTCTGTGCTGATAGTTCAGAGCCTGGAGCCTGTTTCGGATTCTGTGTGTGTGTGTCTCTCTCGCTCTCTGCCCCTCCTTTGTTCATGCACTCTCTCTCTTTCTATCAAAAATAAATAAACTTAAAAAAAATCAGTGTCAATCAAGACCATTCAAAAAGTCTCTGATTATAAGTCAGTGCTCTCTTTGTTCATTATTAGTAATTAGCAATTAGTGTAATGTGCACAAATAAATTACTTATATCATTTTATTTCATTTCATTTTTATTTTGAAGGATTGATGTGAGAAGCTCCTGAGAGGTCACTGTAAACTGGCAAAAATGACACTATTTTATGCTACGATTTAGAAGCTGGGAACGAGAGGCTAAGATGGGGGAAGCATTTACCGTATTAGTAGTTTAAACCCCTTCCAGATCTGTTTTGGAATCTGGGAGAAAATTCCACACAAAACTCTCATCTCCAATGACCTTCCAGCCTCTGAACTGAAGAGAAGCTGTTCTGATTCAGATTCTAAGACCTTTGCCTTTCTCCACTGAAAGTCATTTGCACATCATTGATATGTTAATGTCGCCTGTGCTGGTGGCCTCACAGCCCAGAGTCTTGATCTCTTCCCATAAAACCTTGGAATCACTTTCTTCTATCCAAGAAATGTGGTTTCTAGGGCAATGGATTGTTTTTTCAAACTTGAGAGGGGCAACATTAACTATTGATACAGATACTGTTTCAATTGTTTTCTCAGTATAGAAAATTTCGCTTTCATGCTCAGAGCTAGAAGGATATCCTTCTGTGTTTGGAGAAGACCCCTGTTTAATCAAACCTCAGAAAAACCAAAACAACGCGATTTGCACATCACACAATAGTGCTCACCAAGCTCCCATGCCCTCACCCACAAGTCATTAAAAATGTAATAACTAAGCTCTAAGCTATTATTCCCTGACCAGGGGAGGGCATGCCCACAAGAATAAGGGTGTATTGAGCTTTGAGGACATAAGTGCACTTACTAGCTGTTTAAACATCTCCATGTGTTAGCGTAGATGAACAGAGTAATTGTAGAGGCCTTGGTTCTTTTATGCTGGTTCACACAATTTCCTAATTCACATCACAGGTCATCCAAAATGGGTCATCCAGCTATGGGCATAATTGTCCGGGTTCAGTTGTTAATATAATTAGGAATAATGTAAATTTGAGCAATTTTCCAAACCATAATTAGCAGGGCACCAACAATATGCAGAGAAAAGCCACAATTCTCTTGAATCCGTAGTCCAGTCCTCACCAGAGCAAGCTGCAGGGGAGTGTTTCCCACAGGGTGGGGTGGAGGGCTCCAAACACATCATATTGTTCAGTCACAGATGTCCCCCTTTCTCAGAGCGGACCATGAGGCTGAAAGAGGTTGAATCCTGTCCTTGTTTACATAACTGGCTGGTGGGAAGTTCAGAATTTGTACTTGGGTCTGTCTGATCCCCGGCATCCTGTCATCTTACATAGACCTAGATTAAAGTTTGAAGTGGAATAAACAGTTTAGATATCCAGAGGTGTCTTTTCAGGGAATGTTTCCATGGATACTCTTCCTGGGGGAAAAGAGAAGAGGGAAGGTGGAAGAAAAGGCCCCTTCCTCCCTGGCAGCGCTCCTTCCATCTTCTTTCTGCCGGACTTCCCACCCTCTCCTGCCACAGACATGGCCAAGCCAACTGCCCATATCCTCTAGAAACCGACTGCACCAAGTTCACAGGTGAGGAGCGCCACTGTATGTTAAAAGACGTTCTTAATGGAGACCTCCTTACCTCATCCTTTCCCTTAGCACGGTAGACCCCGAGCCACTTTGTAACATGGGGCTCAGCACCCATCTTTCCTCAGGGCAGGTCTTCTGAAGAAGGGGCGCAACCAACAAAAAGCTAAAATGGACTCTAGTTTTGGATCCTGCACTGCACCTAAGGAAGTCTTTCTTCCTCCCTCCCTCCCTCCCTCCCTCCACTCCTTCCTTCCCTCTCTCCCTCCCTTCCTCTTTCTCTCTTTCTTTCTTCAGTTTAGCACATTTTTATGTATTTAATTTTTAAGTTCCTTTTTTATTTTTTAAATTATTTTAATTTTTTTGAGAGACAGAGAGAGACGGCACTAGCAGGGGAGGGTCAGAGAACAGAATCTGAAGCAGGTTCCAGGCTCTGAGCTAGCTGTCAGCACAGAGCCAGATGCAGGACTCGAACCCATGAACCGTGAGATCATGACCTGAGCTGAATCCAGATGCTTAACTGACTGAGCCACCCAGGCGCCCCTAATTTTTAAGTTCTAATTGCACTCTGTCTTAACTTTCATTTATTATTTTTAAATTTTATATAAATCCAACTTAGTTTACATACAGTGTAATAATGATTTCGGGAATAGAATTTAATGATTCATTGCTTACATACAACACCCAGTGTTCATCCCAGCAAGTGCCCTCCTTAATGCCCATCACCCATATAGCCCATCCCCCACCCGGCACCCCACCAGCAGCCCTCAGTCCTTCTCTGTATTTAAGAGTCTATTATGGCTTGCCTCCCTCTTTATTTTTATCTTATTTTTCCTTCCCTTCCCCTATGTTCATCTGCTGTGTTTCTTAAATTCCACATTAGAGCAAAATCATGTGCTATTTATCTTTCTCTGCCTGACTTATTTTGCCTAGCACAATACACTCTAGTTCCATGCACATTCTTGCAAATGACAAGATTTCATTCTTTTTGATCACTGAGTAATATTCCATTGCATATATGTGCCGTATTTTCTTGATCCATTCATCAGTCGATGAACATTTAGGCCCCGTCCATGATTTGGCTGTTGTCAATAGTGCTGCTATAAACATCAGGGTACATATGCCCCTTCGAATCAGCATTTTTGTATCCTTTGAATAAACATTGAGTAGTACAATTGCTGGGTTGTAGGATAGTCTTTTCTGTGACTCTGTTGGAATAAGCAAACTTCGGGGCTGTGAATGGCCACAAAGATTGGGGAACGGTGACAGGAGATGGACCACTAACCCAGAGCATGGAGTGGAGGCGAGGGGGAAGGACACTGAAGCCTTGAGGTCCCTGTGCCAGGTTTTCCTTGACAGCTTGCTGCCTACTTCCTTGGTTTCTGAGAGAAACACAGCATAGTGTCGCGATAAAATCCCAGTGTGAGCTTAAGTTAACTTCAACAGGTTTCTATTTGTTTCAGCAAAGGAGTTCTAGCTAAGATGCTAACCAGTGTACAAAATGTCCCAACTGAGAAAACCACGCAGTGGACTCCAGCTTCTGCAAAGTCCTTCACATTGACCCCAAACTGTCCACCTTCTCTTGGTCAGCCTCCTCAGCCGTCTTCCTCCAGGATCACTCCACAGCTTCCCTACTCCCCTCAAGAACTCTCGAGACAGCCAAGCAAAGTCTAGGAAATATTTTTCTAATGTTTAGAAACTTATGAGAATTCTGATTCATGTGAGTTCCTGGCAAGAATTATGTTTCTGAGATACAGGAACACCAATATATTTTTTCCTATAATAAGATTCCCAAAATGGTGTGTATACAAATCTAGCTACTCCGTTAGAGTAAATAATGATCTAGAATTTGCATATAAATGTTTATTCAATAAATCACCTTTGGTGATGGATATTTTCAACCCTGCTATTATTGTTTCTAATGCAAAATTTAAACACTTCACTTTTGTATTGTTTTCTAGAGTTCATGAATCCTTTGAAAAGATGTTTTGTTGATTATTCCACTATGGCTTATCCTCTTTTATTCTTGGACAAATAAATCAAATTTTATCTGCATTAGTAAACTCTGTCTCAGAAATATTTAATAATGAGTAATGGCATAGTATAACTCAATGAACCAAGCTATAACTGATGACTCTCCAATCAGGAGAAAACATGCAAGCATATAATAAAATGTGAGGGACAGGAAGGAGCGTGTCACGTGATAGAATAAGGAGAAAGGCCTGAAAATGCTCAATTTTGGAGCGTCATTACTTTACCGGGTATGTTCCATGAGCCAGAAACGATTCTTGGTGCTGAGAAGACACATCATTAAGCGAGCAAGAGCTTGAAGTCTCTGCAAGAAGGCTCAACACGGAGGGCAAGCTGGTCTTATAAGCCCCAGAGATTGGCTATTTGCTGCTTCTGCGGCCACCTCCAGGAGATAAACTCTATTCTCACCTCCTTGTGTTCTCTTTTGTGTCATCATTTTATCAAGTAAGATGTTTTCCAGCTAAAAGAAACAGGGATTTGCTTCAAATAATCCATTTCTTCTCCACTATTGACTCAGTTTTATAGCTTTTTGAAAATCTACTGTCCTCGTTGTTTTAATGCTTGCGGTAGGGTTACAATATCAAGGTTGCAGTAACCACAGTCTGTGGGCAAACAGCCATAAATGGCTACCTTGGGCATGTAAACACTTTACAACTGCAGATTATTATTTCTCCCTCTCATCTTATCTGCTTTTGTCCTAATTGTACTGTCCTTCATTTTATGGACCAACATTGCATTGCCACAGTTTCGTTTGGGGTCGTCCATAATTTTTCATAGCTATTCAAGATTAGGAGTGTCTTTTATATATGCCTTCACTTGATTATTTCTGGGAATCATGTGATTTTTCTTGTAGATCAAATTTTTGTTGGCATTATTTTCCTTCTGCCTCAAGAATTTCTTTAATGTGTCTTGTAATGAAGCTTGAATTTATGAACTCTCTTTGGTTTTATTTGTCTGAAAAAGTCTTTGCTTGTCCTTTACATTGGAAATGCAACTGGTCAGGTATAGAATCCTGGATTGACAATCATTTTTTTCTCCTTTAGCACTTTTTAGATACCATTTCACGTTTTTCTGCAATTTATGATGGAAAATTTGATTGAATTCTTATCTGTAGTCCTCTGTAGTGTGTTTTTCACTTTGGCCAACAACAATGCAGTGCTCAGATAGTTTTCTTTCTCCTGATTATAGGACTTGATGTCTTTAAATTTCTTGTATTTGTGGTTTTATATTTTCATTATATTTGGACAATTCTCACCTATTGTCTCTTCAAATATTTTTGCTGGCCCATTCAGTATTTTCTCTGTGTCTGAGATTGTGATGAACATAAATTACACCCTTTAATGTTGTTTCAGTTCATAGATGCTCTACTGACCTTCTAACTAGACACACACATACATATTTTTTTTTCCATTTGACTTTTAATTTGGGTAATTTCTCTTGAATATCAGGCTTAGGTTCTGCATAATTTTTCAGAGGTTTTAACCTCAGTGTCCCTCTTCAACCAGAACTTCAGGTCTTACTTTTGCCCTTACACCTCAAAGAGGGTCTAGCTCCTCCCCCTCCTTCAGCCATAGAAATTCCCATTGCTTGATGCTTAGTGACCTTGGCAATGGCTACTGGGATTCTGTTTATCTGGTTCAGTTTCTATCTTAGGTCCCAGGTCCTTGGGTCTCTAGGCTACAGCTTTGTAAGTGATACTGATTTTTCACCAGTGATGTGAGATCTCTAATTGCTTGGCCCAGGATGATTTTCTTTACCTCCTCAGGTGAAGAAGACATTTGCTTCTACCCTTCCACTGGTTACTATGAGTCTTCGTGTATGGGTACCCTGAGGGTGATGGTGCCTGCTGCCTTTCCCCCAGAAGCAGAAGCTTTTGTTTCCTAGGGGAGAAGTTTCTGAGGGGTGTTTCGTGCCCCTCCTGCAGTAGCACTTGCATCATTGCTTAGTCAACTTGGGCTGCCAGGAACAAATTACCGTAGACTGGGGCTTAATCAAGAGACATTTCTGTCTCATGGCTCTGGAGGCTTGGGAAGTTCATGATCAAGCAACTGGCAGATCCGCTATCTGGACATTCCTGGTTTTCCAACTGTCATCTTCTCATTGTATCCTCACATGGCAGAGAGAGGAAGAAACTTTCTCACTCCTCTCTCTCTTTTAAATTTAAATCAAGTTAGTTAACATACAGTGTAGTCTTGGCTTCAGGAGTAGAACCCAGTGATCCATCTTTTACATATGACACCCAGTGCTCAGGGCATTAATTCCATTGATGAAGGCTTCACTTTTGTGACCAAATTACTTCCCAGAGGTATTTCAACACATAGATTTTGCACAAACTTATAGTCCACAACAACCATCCTTTAGAACTGCAAAATCATGGATTCTTCTCTTTTTCATGTCTTTCCCAAGGGCACATGGTAGGTAGGTCCATAGAAAAAAAGCCTACAATTGAATATCAACTATCCTTGGATCTATAGCTCAAAAATGGTCCAGACTCTCACTTGATCCCACTCTTACTCTTTAATGAATTTGGCAAGCATTTTAGCTGAATTATAACTATGTGCCTGTTTGGGGGCCTTGCATTCCACCTGCTTCCACAAGTGAGTACATGACTCCCATTTCTCCTTGGAGGTATCTCTTCCCTTAGATGTTGGTGACTGTCCAGTGACCTCAGCTTCACGATAGGTTGAAGAAAATGTGTGATTATACAGCCTCCTCTTTTTGATGGTGTGGGGCAGTGTTCTTTCTTTTTGCATATCAGCCAAAATCTAGTAGTCTTCTTGATTTATAATATTCAGAAGTGGCTGTTCACGGTCTTTATTCTAGAAGTACATTTTGGCTGGATATTTGCAGAAAGTGGTGCACTTTCAGCTGTCACTGAGTGTTGGTTTGGTGTGTTCTGATGCCAGACTGATTGGCTTACCCTTTTAAGTGTCTTGAACATTTGTCTGGATGCCAATTTTCCCCTCTATTTTTAAAGTCTAAATTACTTTACAAGTATATGCCTGTATACTATTATTCTAGTATATAATAGTGACTATATTATATCTTCTACTCGACTATATAGGCATATGTTGGAGACATTACAGGATCAGTCCTAGACTACTACAATAAAGTGAGTATCACAATTAAGTGAGTCTAATGAATTTTGTTGTTTCCCAGTGTATATATGAGTTATGTTTACACTATGCAATTCAGTGTGCTACTAGCACTTTGTCTAAAAAATGTACATATCTTTAAACCATCATCTGAACTCTCAACAACTCATAATCACTGATCATAGATCACTATAATAAATATTATAATAATAAAGTTTGAAATATTGTGAGAATCACTAAAATGTGACACAGAGATACAAAGTGAGCCAACGCCATTGGGAAAATGCCATCGACTGACTTGTTCCACATGAGGTTGCCACAAATCTTCAATTTGTAAAAAAAAAAGAAAATAACACAATGTTTACAAAGTACAATAAAGCAAAACACAATAAAACAAGGTATGTCTGTAACATGTACATAATATAATATATAATATAGTAGAGACGCATGTGCGTAGGGTATACAATACATTTCCACGTATCCATTATACTGTACACACATAGTATATTGTGTGGTGCTCTGTAGAACTTGTGGTCATTTTTTTCTGGTACATTGATGTGCCCTTCTCATATCGGCGTATACTTATTCTGTTTGGTTGTCTTGGTTTTCCTCTGTGATTGCATATCTCTCCTGGCTATGTTCTCACTAGTTCCTTGATTTCTCTTATTGTTTCCATTCTAATTTTTACTCCACGGCCCTTTACCGAAAAGTCCCTTGCACTCCACATCTATAGGAAAAATTTATTCCTCTTTTTAAACATGGTTTCTTATATCTTTGTATGGATGTAAGGCTTAACTCTTTTGGTTTTTTATTTTAGGATAAATAAGAGGTCGATATTCGTAAGAAATTCTGCAGGGCCAGTTTGTCTTTGTAGATTTTGTGGTTCAAAGTCTACACTGTTATAGAGATGAATTATTATTTCTAAAAATGTGGAAAACTTGTGTATCATTGCGTACACTATCTCTCAGAACCTGCCCTGTGTGCTTCTTCTTTCTCTGGTCCCTGCCTTCCAGGGTGATCTGTCGGAAGCTGTGATTGCATTCATCTTCTGCGTTCTCACCTGTGAGGCTCTGAACATTCTCGCTGCATTTCCTCTTATGCTCCTCAAATATTCATTCTTTGCTCAATCTGAGCCCAATGCAGAGCAGCTCAACACAAAGGCAGAGTTCTCTTAATTTGAGGGCGTACATTTTCTAGAAACATCTATCACCTTCCAATGCTCAGTTCCCTTTCTTCTTCCTATTCTTCTCTGTCCAGTATCCTGGGTTTTGCTTATGGTCTGATAATCTTTGCTGCTTTAATGGCATTTTTATGTCACTGGTAATTTCTGTTTTCTCTGTTCCCTGATTTGACTGAACATGCATTTTCTGGTTACTTGTGTCACCTTCTCTCTTGGTCCTACATGGTTTTCTCTGAAAAGGCAGGAAAATTCTGAAGTAAGTCCTCTCAAGTGTTTCCTGCTGAAAGCTGCTAATATTTTCCTAATTGTTTTGACAGTTACTGAATTAAGAGTTATATGTGATGATTGATGGTTCAGTGACTCTCAAAACTGATATCATCAAGCAAACTTTTAATTAATATTCTCTCCTGGACCTTATGGTATAAGATACGCTGATTACTAAACAGACTGCATTTATGAAATAATTGTTCATTGTCAAAGAGACATTTATAATTTCCAATTAAAGTTGCTAATTAGCATGAGCATCATGAGTTTCTGTTACTGAATTAATATAGTACTAGACAAAACAAAAATGAAGAAATTTTAATTAGTCTGTGCAATCTTAATGCTAATAAATTTGCATTCTCTTTTTGGCTTTTCAAAAGAATCAAAACATATTTAAGACACCAACTACAATCAACATGGAAGGATTCTAAGAGGTCCAGGCACCCACTGTGAACCACGGAGAAATAACCTTTGAACTGTCTTTTTAAAAATGGAATTATAATTGCTTTGTAGTTCATTTAAAAACTTTTACCCAGCTTTATATAATACAAATACAACTGCCTGAATTTCTATATGGTGATTTATGATTATGAAGTTAAAATGGCAAATATGAATGTTTAAATACTTGTGGATTAAATAAAACTTCTGACAGGCTGGTATTTAGGGTTTCAATGCTACCAGAAATGTCCAGCCTTCTGGAAACTAGCAGTTTTCTTTCCTTTGGCAATGTTTCTCTTGAATGCGAGGAAGCCATGATTAAATAATTGAGTTTTGTGTTTGTAATTTATTATCCAATAATGTACATTGGTGTACAAAAAAAGCAACAAAATGAAACTGATATAGTCACTATCCACATTAAGTAATAAAATATTACCAATACAGTTGGAAGCACTATGAACTTCTCTAGAGTTGAATCTTTCTCCTCTCTTTGGGTGAACCCGTGCCTTAAATCTAAATCTTGTTTATTTTTATTTATTTCTGTTTTTACTCTATGTATGTATATATACATATGACTATGAAATTTTGAGAAACCTTGAGGAATATGAAACCCTGTTTTTAATGTTTCAATTGCATGCAAATGAAGCATGTATATCTTTTTTGAGTCTTGATTTTTTAAATGTTTATTTATTTACTTTGGGAGAGAGAGGGAGAGAGAATGTAGACAAGCAAGAGAAGGGGAGAGAGAGAGAAGAAGAAAGAGAATCCCAAGCAGGCTCCACATGGGTTTCGATCCCATGAATCATGAGATCATGACCTGAGCCAAAACCAAGAGTCGGACACTGACTGAGCCACCCAGGTGCCCCTCGAATCTTTATTTTCTATCAATGCTAGAAATATGAGATTCATCCATATTAAAAACCAAGCAGCATTTGTTTCTTAATTATCATTGTCATATACTAACCTAGTTTATGAAAAGATCAAAATTTAGTCTTCCACTCACCTCTTGATGAGTATATGTGTAGTTTCCACTTTGTCATTACAAACAATACTGCTATGAACATTCTTGTCACTATACCCTTGAGTTCATATAGTTGTCTGTCTACCTCTTATTGGAATCTTTCTTTTAAAAAATCCTTTACCTATTTTGGAAAGTATCCGTTGTCTATTTTAAGTGTTGTAAATATCTTTTTCCAGTTTGTGTCTTAGTTTTGTATTTTCTTGAGGTGTTTCTTGGTGAACACATGTTGTTAATTTTGATGTAGTCAGACTCTTCACTCTACTGTTTCTGTTTTGTGCATTTCTTATCTTGTTGAAGTGCTTCTTCCCTGTGCAAATGTCATAAAGGTATAGTTCTGTATTTTTGTTTTAAAGCTAATTTTTACACACCAGTTGTTAATATACATAGAATTAATTTTTATGTACCACTTCATGGGTCAATACATTTTTACTTCCTTCCATATTGATAACAATGACACCAATATCACTTGTTAAATAGTCTGACCTTTCACCACTGATTTGTAACACTATTTCAGTCATATATATATTATATATCCATGCATCAACCTTCCTGGGCTCTTAGTTTTGTTCTACTGCTTTGTTTCCTACATCTGTGCCAACACTGTTGTGTTGTACTCTACCGTTTTACATTAAACATAGATATTTGATACTTAAGTCAATAAAATATTCCATCTTTTACCATTAAATATAATGTTAGCTATAGATTCCCTTATAGAAGACTTTCATTAGCATGGAAATGTTAACTCTATTCTTAGTTTGCTGAGACTTTTTGTTATGAATGGTTGTAGAATTCTGTCAAATGCTTCTATTGCTTCCATTAAGATTGTTTATTTTTTAAATTCTTGTTTACTGTGTAATAGTGTATGATAATTACTGAAGTTTTTTGTTGCTGTTGTTGTTTTGTTTTGTTTTGTTTTTGTCTGTCTTGTTTTTCGACCCTGGTGGGACTCGAAACAATTACTGGTTTTTAATATTGAAGTAATCTTTCAATCTTGGGATGGATTCAACATGGTCATGGTATATTACCCATTTTAAAATGTTGCTTCACTTTATGTTCTAAAATTGTCTTAAGGTGCTTTTTTAAAAAAGTTCATGAGGCATATTAGTCAATACTTTTCTTTTCTTGCAAACATTTTATCTTGTTTTGGTGTCAGAGTAATGAAGTCCCCATAAAATGCCTAAGAAATATTTACTTCTTTTTTTTTTTTGGAAGAGTTTTTATGTAGAATTGGTATTATTCCTTAAACATTCAGTAGAATATTTTGGTGAAGCAATTTTTCCAGGACCCTTGTCAGAAAGATTTTAACTAAGAAGTCAGTTTCTGAGCAAGACAGAAAGTGTTCCGTTTCTTTTTGAGTACGTATTGGCAATTTGCATTTTCAAGGAATCTATCCATTTAATCAAAATTATCAAATTCATTGGCCAAAAAAAGTTCACAACAGCTTTTTATTTTCCTTTTAACTTCTATAGTACATAAAGTATGCCCCTTCCTTCCTCCCTCTCTCAGTTACTGAGAAAAAACTACATTTTTCAACTATAATTTTGGATTTTTCTATTTCTCCTTTCAATTCCACCAGCTTTTGCTTGAATGGTTAATATTTATTGCACGCATAGTTAGGATCATTATGTCTACTTGATGGATTTTTTCCATATCCTTATAGGATGTTCCTCTTCGTCTCTGGTAATATTACGTATTCTGACATTTATCTCATCCGATACTAATAAAGCCTCTCACGTTTTCTTTCGCTTAAGATTTGGATGATACACTTGTTTCTGTTTTATTATTTTTAATTTATGTATACCTTTCTATTTTAAGTGGATTTCTTATAGAAAAATGTAGTTGGATATCACTTCTATATTCTATATATTATGTTGTATTTTAATTGGAGGCTTTAGACTTTTTATATTAATATACTGCTTGAAGATTGCTGAAAATTTAAGTCAGTCATCTTATTACTTATTTTCTATGTATTTTAAATGTCTTTTGCATATTTCTAAATATTTCTTTTCCACTATTTTTCTTCTCTTTTTGAATTAATTGAATATATTTATATGATTCATTTTTATCTAAACTACTGGCTTAGTCATACACTGTTTTGTTTCATTAATATCTTTGGGTTGTTGATCTCTATGGTTTACAAAATACATCTTTAACTTACTACATACACAGAGTAATATGTCTTTTCATATAAATCCTTCCTTTTTCCATTTCTTTGGTTTTATTTTTCAGTCATATATCTTATTTCTAAATTTCATAACACTGCAATGCCTTGCTGCTATTAATTTTCTAGACACTCCTTTTTCTTTTAGAGATTATGAATAGGAAAAACTCTTTCATGTTTATCCAGATGTATTATTTCTGCAGCTCTTTATTTCTTTTTATTTTCAAAATCTGTATCTGGTACCATAATTTTTCTTTCTGAAGAACTATATTAACACTCTCTCATAGTTTAGCTCTACTGACAATGATATTACTCAAGTTTTGGTTTTCTGAAAAAGTCTTGCCCTTACTTTTGTGATATTTTCACAAAATATGGTTAAAAATTGTACATTTTCACATTTTTCATTCACAACTTTAAAAGGCATAGCTCTTTTTCTTCTGATTTGAATAGTCTTTAGTGACAAGTCTGCTATTATTTCCTCTTTAGTCCTCTGTATCTACATCTTTTTCTTCTTGTATCTCTGTATGTCTTCAACTTTTCTCTGATCATCTTTAATTTCTAGTAGTTTACTTTTGTTAGAACTGAATATGTATTTTTTAAATCCTGCTTGGAATTCTTTGAGAGTTTGGTTTTGTGGTTTGTTTCCTTTCATTAATTTTATGAATTCTTGGTCTTTGTATCTCCAGAGATTTCTTCTCTCATTCTGTCTCTCTTCTTGTTTTGCAATTCCAACTAAATGCACATTAGACCTTTGGACAGAGACCGTAGGTTGTGTATCTTCTCTCTTTCTCTCTCTGTTTCAATCTGGAAAACATATATTGGCCTGTCCTTAACTTGATCATTTTTTCCTCTGCTGTGGCGAGTTTTTGGCAAGCCCCATCAAAGAAATTTTTTTGATCTCTGGCATTATTTTCTACCATATTTGACACCTGTCATAGCTCCTCTCTCTCTGCTCTCTCAAAGTCCCCATTATTTCATGAATATTTTCCTGCAGAAGACTACTGTTGTTTATTACTCATTGCAAGGTTTCTGAGGAGGAATGTTTTTTACTGTATGTTTTGGTCTTTTTTGTTTTTATGGAGGTAGGCTGCCCATCTTTGGTCATTGTCAGCCCTTAACTGTGAGCTTTAAAACAGGGCTTCCTCGAGGTGCTCAGGTGGCTCAGTCAGTTAAGCGTCTCACTCTTGATTTTGGCTCAGGTCATGGTCTCACAGTTGGTGAATTGAATTTGACCCCTGCATCAGGCTCTGTGCTGAGAGCTGGAGCCTACTTCGAATTCTTTCTCTTTCCTTCTCTCTCTGCCCCTCCTCATTCTGACTCTCTCCCAAAAATAAATAAACATTAAAAGAAAAAAAGCAATAGGGCTTTCTCACCATCCTACCCCCTGCTCACCGGGTCATGAAACTCTGCTTTGCGTCAGTGGAGCTTCTCAGTGCATGGAAGTTTCTGTCCTACTGCAATGCCAGCCAAACTCTGCTTTGTGTCGATGCAGAGGTGCATCGGTGCGGGGCTTAGCTTTACTTCCCTTGGAAGCAGGTGGATTTACTTTGGGTACCAGCAGGGAGGAGGCGCACGGGTTTCCGTCCTCCCCCTGCAGCTGATGGACTTTCCCTGGGACTGGGAGGCAGGAGCGCCCCCTGGCGGGCCCAGCAGCAGCTTGCATGCTTCCTAAGAGAGAAAGGGTCACCTGTGCGCCATTTCGTGCCGGTCCTCCGCGGAGGCTGGTCACCATCCCTGTGTGCACACACTTGAGACCGCTGGTCTTCAGGGAGCCAGCGGTGGCTGTGGAAAACAGCTGGCAAGTAGCGTCAGGGATCCGCACAGGTTCCACACTGCACGCAGGCACACTTCCTGCCTTTAAAACTTGTGCAGGTGGAAAAGTGTTTTCTCGCCTGGTATGTTTGTCACCCCTTCCTCCCATTCTCCCCCAGAGACCAAGCAATTCACATGTCCCTCTGCGCTCTGAGGGCCTGGTGGCTCTGGGACTTGAGCTCTCTGACGGGCTACACAAAGTCATCCATCTATGGCTGGTCTGATCTGGTTGCTACCCATTGCTTGCATGGCCAAGCTGAAACGTGCCACGTGACGTCACAGAGGGCAGTACTAGAACCCCCAAGTGGCAACCGTTCTGCGGAAATCGTCTCCTCTCAACAGTGTTCCCCCTTTTAGTCTCTTCCAAGTAAATCTGGCATAAGAATTGTACTGCCAGACACGCCTCAAGGTAAATTACTTCTCAGTTGGATACTATCCATTTTTTCGTATTTCTTTAGATTTTGTTATTTTGGACTTGGGTCTATAAGCCTTTAAATCTGTTCTCTTGACCTTTCTCCTGTTCTTACTTGTTTGTTTATTTAAATATTAACTATTCATTCACATCAGTGTATTACCATGATATGTTGCAGTTGTTATATTGAATTAAACCCTGGTGCTCTACAGGATGTGTATCCTGTATCAGTGCTACAACTTCTCATGAGAACAAAGCTCAGAGTAAATATAGAGACATGAAACATTATGTTCCTGCTAAGCCTCCTCATTGATTCTGAAAAGCCATGGGCATGAGATCCAATGACACTTTTTATTGGTAGTGCCATATGTAAAAAAAAAAATAAAATAAAAATAAAACTGTTTATTTCCGAAAGATTCTACAAACACCCATGGCATTTCTATAAAGGAAAGATTTTTTTGGAAACTAAAATTAAACACACACACACACACACACAACATTTCTGCATACTTTAAAAAGGGTAAATGGGGGCATCTGGGTGGCTCAGTTGATTAAACGTTCGACTCTTGACTTCAGCTCAGGTCATGATCTCATGGATTGTGAGATCAAGATCTGGGTCGAGCTTGGTGTGCTGACAGCATGGAGCCTGCTTGGGATTCTCTTTCTCCCTCTCTCTCTGCCCCTTCTTCACTCATGCTGCTCTCTAAACAAACAAACAAATTAAAAAAAATAAAAAATATAGGGAGTCCTGGATGGCTTAGTCGGTTAAGCGTCTGACTTCAGCTCAGGTCATGATCTCACAGTCTGTAAGTTTGAGCTCCGTGTCCAGAGCCTGGAGCCTTCTTTGGATTTTGTGTCTCCCTCTCTCTCTGCCCTGCCCCTACTCATGCTCTCTCTCTCTCTCTCTCTCAAAAATAAACATTAAAATTTTTTTTAAAAGTCATTACAAAAAATAACAATATAAAAGGAGGAAATGAAGTGAACAGACTTTAGGTTCAAAGGAAGTGTAGACATTTTCTTGAATGACATGTGCAAAATATGTGGGGCTTTATGACAGAATTTATAACAACTAATATAAAAACAAATTATCAAAACTCATTTACCATCAGATTTTCCATTTATTTTTTCTCTCTTTCTATTTTGAAATAATTTTACCTTACACAAAAATTGCAAGACTAATGCCAAATAAGTGTTTTGTCTTGAGCCACGTGAGAGTATGCTGCCAGCAGTATGCCCCCAAACATGCAAACACTTCCGTGTGTGTTTCTCTCAAACAACAGCATACTCCTACGTGAGTACGTGCAAGCCAGAACGAAGACATTGGCAATGATGCTTCTCTGCCTGCGAATCCACAACCCCAGTTCAGGTTTCAACCAGTTGTCCCAGCAATGACCCGGGTCACACCTTGCATTGGGTGTTCATCCTTCCCTGGTCAGGAACATCTCCTCAGTCTTTTCCGGATCCGCATGACTGCTTTTGATGGTGACAGCACAGTTCTTCTGTAGAATGCCCCTCATCTGGGTTTGTCTGACGCGTCTTCAAGGCAAGCTTCGTGGCAGGAAGTCGCAAAAGTGATTCTGTGTTCCTCCCGTTGCATCCTACCAAGTGGTGCGCCATTGAATTTGGTGCCTTACTTGTGATGTTCATTTTGATGATGTGATCTACTTCAGACGGTCTCTGCCAGGTTTTCTAGGACTCGGAATCTAAGACCTGGGTGCGAGGTGGGCTCCCTGGTTCAGGAGGCCACCGCTCACAGTTCCCCACCTTTCTGTTGCTCTTCATTCTATCCTGAAGATTCATGTTTCCATTGGGTGAAAGTCGTCCTCATCATTGGAGAAGGTGCTGGAAAGCCCTGGAGATGCAGGCTGGCTCTCAGGTGGCCTTGCCGGTACAGTGTCCGAGCCTCTGTGGCTCTGAGCTGGCTCAACTCTGCTGGGCTCAGGAGGCCAAGCCCAGGTGGCAAGACTCGGAGCCCGGGCACCTGAAGGGGACCAGCCAGTCTCCTGCAGCCAACACCCCAGGTTTGCCCTTGCTCAACAATAAGAAACACTGGGATCCGGAACTTGCTAGGCCAGCTCGCATTTTGTCCTGATTCTGAAACAGGAGGTGATGATCTTCAAAAAATGGCATCCTGTCATGAGGGCTTTGAAAGGATTCATACTTAACTTAATGTCAGCTAACGGTGATTTGTGAACACACACTTCCTTAATTATGGTCTTCCTCGTTTTGTTCCTTTAGCACGCTATTAGGAACGTAATTTGTAACGGCATTCACTAGTACTTTAAGATGATGCATGAAGATTCAATAGTGTTACTTGAGTTTTCAGGAGTTAAGCTAATTTTTTCAGCTTTTTAGTTTAACTTCCGTTACAGTGCTTTCCTGTACCTTCCCCGTGTGTTTACAAACTTATGTAAAAGGAAAGATAACCTTGGATTTTGGGACTTAACTTAGAAGAGTTCATGTTTGTGAAACCAATGATTTAATGTTCCAGCTTTCTAAAATTGTGATTTAATTTTACTTTTAGGGGGTCTGTGGATGTGAGAAGCAATGAGGATGGGTTAGTTAAAATTATATGTAAACACTGCACATTTAAAGCAAAATAATTGGAATTTAATTTCCTTTGTATATCTACACGGAAACATTTCATTTCTGGAAATAGTCTTCACTCTTTTAGATGGTAAAGTAAATGTTTGTGAAATAGGTGCATTAAAGCAGGTTCATGAATTCAATATTTTATGACATTTAATTAAACACAAAGGTCTTGGGGCGCCTGGGTGGCTCAGTTGCTTAAGTGGCCGACTTTGGCTCAGGTCATGACCTCACAGTTCATGGATTCCAGCCACACGTCGGGCTCTGTGCTGACAGCTCAGAGCCTGTTACCTGCTTCAGATTCTGTGTCTTCCTCTCTCTCTGTCCCTCCCCTGCTCAAGATCTGTCTCTGTCTCTCAAAAAATGAATAAAAACATTAAAAAATTAAAAAAGTAAGCATAAAGTTCTTACAATAATTTCTCACTGAGTCAAGAGGACTTCTAACAACTACTTACATAATGATTGGCGAATCATATGACCTTGTGTTATTTTAGTGATGCAGGTCACTTATAAAAAGAGTTAAGGAAAACATGTAAACTGATGTTACCGAAAGAGATGTACATTTTTATTTGGTTTTCAAAACACATACTTTATTTTAATTGCATGTATATAAAAACATGGATACTTACCCGTCCTTGGTCTGCAGTCTGATGTATGCCCTTAACCTCAGTGAGCGTTTGCATATATGAAAGATCTAGGAGAAATGTCCTGCCCTCGAGCATCAGAAGACATTTTCCTGACCTCTCTTCCTACCTTACAGGGGCTGTTATTTTGAAGCTCTTGATCTGATTTTTTTGCTTTATAAAATCATTAGCTTTGACCTTATTCCTTCAGTCTTATATAAGACAACCCTTTGCATATCAGCTATTAGCAAAGCAAAATTTCCTCCCTTAAAATAAAGTTTATATTAAGTTGCATTTAAGCTTACATGCATTTGCAAATTATCATACAGTGATTTTTCATATGCTGTGGGTCGCAGTCATGTTTCATTCTGCACCGTTCAGTATTTGGTGTTGGGAGGGACTGTGTGTGTATGTGTGTGTGTGTGTGTGTGTGTGTGTGTATAAAATTAAAATAAGATACCACTAAACATCTATTAGAATTATAATTAACAATATAAATATAATACATATATTATTATGTATAGACATAGTTACATATTGTAAATATATTATATTTAAATTATAGATTTAAATATAATATATTTATATTATAGATTAAGTTATAGATTTAAATAATTACATATATTTATATATAATTTTACATATATAAATTATAGATTTAAATATATTCCATATAGAAATATATTATAATTATATATGTTATATATAAGCATACTATTACATATAATTTTATATTAGATTTATATAATATAAACATGCATATATTTATATTAGTATACAAAATATATGAAATATATTTAAATCTATAATTTACATATGTAAAGAAGTATATAAATGTATGTAATTATATAGTATATGTAATTATATTATAATTATACATATTTCTAATAGATGTTTAATGGTATCTTATTTTAATTTTAATTTATATTCCTTTAGTGGTAATGATGTACATTACGCTTTTATATGAATTTCATCTATATACCTTTTGTGGTGAATTATCTCCTTAGTGTTTCAATTGAGCTCTTTTTTTTTTCTCTAGTGTTGAGTTTTGTGAGAGTTCTGTCAGAAATGTGATTTGCAAATATGTATTCTCAGAGGCTTGTCTATTCATTCTCTTAATGGTCCTTTTACAAGACAACATTTTTTATTTTGATAAAGAACAATTAATATTTTTAATATGGTTTGTGCTTATGGAGTCATGTTTAGAGGTTCTTTCTGTTACATAAGGTCACAAAGTATTTTCCTGTGGTTCTTCTGGAAGTTTTGTAGTTTCAGGTTTGAATTAATATTCCCTTTAAACTGTATTATCCTTTAACTACCCATGTGAACTTTGCTTATGTAAATTAAACATTTTTAAAGCATAGGAAACAAATGAAAGGGCAGATTTTCTCAAATGTGAAGAACAATCTAAAATTGAAAAACACTTAAAAATGATTTTAGTTTAATAATAAAAAAGGATTATTTTATTATCCATTTTATTATTAAAAGAAACTACAGGGTGTTAAACCATGCTGTGGGTCCTATGGTGCTAATCATTGTCTCACCTAAATAAACCAGTTTTGCTGTGTAGACTTTGGCAGTCGCTCTGTTCACCATGCAGATTGAAATACGTATGAGAAACAGATCAAAATCCAGGTTTCTACAACTGTATGTAAATGATTCTTCCTTGGCAAATGAAATGAGGACGTATTTCCAAGCTGTCTGACACTGGTCCATTCAAAGGGGCGGAGACCCAGGCCTCAAGTCCAGTCTGTAGAAAGAAAGACACCACCTGCTGACGGCAAAAAGTTTGCGAAACGATGGGTCACCCTCCCATCTCCTTGAAGGAATCTAGGCTCCAATGAGAAAATTCTACGGCTCACTCTTCATCATGGCTTCACTATCCTGTATGTTTCGGGCAAGGAACAGTTGTAAGAAAATAACAGTTTTCAGACAGTTCAGAAGACAGTCGTTAATTAATGTGGTCTTCCTCATTTAGGATTCAGTTGATGTCCCTGCAACTGGTGCCCACGTGTCATTGGAAAACAGGTGGATTGGAAGACGCACTCCCTGCTGTCCTATGGAGATCTAATTATTCTTCTCATCCCTTTTGAACTACCGATATCGCTGCAACATCTTAATCGAGGACCCTTCTAATATCATCCTGGGCGTCTCCATTTTCCTCTTGGCTGTCACATGGTTATGCTGGAGAGAAGTCACCTTCTTGAACAGAAATGCCACATCCAGAGAAGACTTTTCATAAGATCATGAACAAAAGCTGGAAGAGAATACCAGTGCTTGCGTGAATCTTTTCAAGGTCTCCCTCTGCTTATCTCCGTGGATGCTGGAGGGATGGATCGTGGGAGATGGGACCAAAGAGATATTCAGATCTACTTTTTCTCCGTTTATGAAGGAGCGAGTGCAGGCCCCACGAGTGACCTACGTTTTCTGAAGTCCATCAGCTATGTCTTACACACAAGTCTCAAATCACTATCTGGTTTCGTTTCAGCCCAAAATACAGATCTTCTGAAATCTTCCATGATCCCCGACAGATCACAGACTGTTGGCATAACTCGCCATCAGTGGACCCAGGAGATATAAATATGCTAAAAATGTAACAGTGTCAATAGAGACTAGATCTTCAGATTTTGGAAGCTTGAAAATTACCAGTTGGAAACTTTCTAGAAGTTTCTGCTTCTTGGATGTGGATTGGCATTTCACTTTAAAGAAGATGCCTCCTTGTTCTGGGAAGATGGTCCTTTTTGCTGTGAACATTTGAGGGTATTTTAAACTTGTCAGGGACCTGGGGCTTCAGAACTGTCAGCGCATAAACAGACCTCCAGCACCATGTCTCCATGTCCTTTCATACATTCATGGGAACACTGGACTCAGTGGGAGCAGAGTAAATGTGACACTCATCTTGCCCTGGTGATTAAAATGTCCTGGACTTGTCTAAGGGCAGGGGGCAGCAATCATGGCCATGTGACAGGAAAGGAGTCCCAGAGAGCCTGGAGAAAAGACAGCAGAAGGGGAAGAGAACACCGGATCTATGGTGTCTCCTTAACATCAGGAGGAGGTCTAGGAGAGAGACTGCTGGCTCTTCACACTCGGTGCCCTGCGGACACGGAGCCACGATCTGTATGTGTATGTGACATGTCCGGCGTGCAAGTCTGCTGCAAGTGCCCGTGTGGCACTGCAGCTGTGGAGCTGGGCCTCGCACTTGAATGTAATTCCCACTGAACGTGAACTTGGAAAAAAAATGCTCTCCCACTGAGCTAAGTGAGCCCGCAGTGTTGCCAAGGTGGCAGCTCAAGAGCAGCATGTACGGTCAGCAAGAGCCGATGGCTGGCCAGACCCTGTGTGAAGAGGACGCCACATCGAGCATGGCAGGGGCTGGCCGTGGGGTCCGCAGAGCCCAGCCGTCGTGGGAGCCCACTGACCTTCCGGTTTCCCTCACCCATGTCCGTGGTGCTCAAAAATGGTTTCATGAACACAGGTCTAAGTCACCCCTGGGATTTAGGGGAGGAGGAGTCTGGGGAAACAAGTGGACTTCCAGGCTATTTATGAGATGGGTACTATGGTCATGAGAGTTTAGATCTTAACAGGAAGCTTGCTTTATTATCTTTTCACCTTTGGAGGTTGAAGCCTGGGGGATGTGTTACCCACCACAATGAAACTTCCCACCAGATAATCTTTCCTGTGGCATCTTTGCCACAGACAAATGAGAGCCCCTCAAACATGCTGCCCCCAGAGTGCAGGAAAGATCTTTGCTTGGGCACAGGTGGCTGGAGAAATTAGCGTTTGGAAACAAATGGTTTCTGAGCCATCATCTCATGTTAGTTACACGTCCTCGGGATAAATGAGTGAGTGCAGGAGAGACAGCAACCCCGCTGGACTAGGGGAGACTGTAGGAATAGTCAGACCCGCCCCTGTGAATATACCACACTTCTCATCCCACTGTCCTGCGTGAGGGTTTCATCGTGATCCAGAATCATGGTGGTGTGGGTCAGGGTTGAGTTTCCACAACCCGAGATGAGATCTCTGAGTGACTTGAGTGAGCCAGACCTCACCGTTTGGTCCTGCAAGAATAGGGACTTGAGTTGAAAGCTGCTGAAGTGTTTGAAGGACTAGTTTCCAAGCCCCGCTACCCCAGCTGATAACACTATCAAAGTGGGGGTGGCATTATGTCGGAAATAGACAGGACCGTAGGGAAATGGCAAGTAGGTGGTTGGGGGTCGTAGGGGTTGGGAACAACACAGGAAGGAGGGAGACTGTGATTTTAAATAAGGGGGTGGTCAGGGTGGGTCTCGTGAGAGGAACATTTTGAGTGAACCTGTATCTTCTAGGTTTTAAATAGAACTGTTGTTTTATGTGTATTTATTTTTGAGAAAGAGAGAGTGGAGGGGGTGGGGCAGAGAGAAAGAGGGAGAGAGAATCCCAAGCAGGCTTCTTGCTGTCAGCACAGAGCTCAACTCGGGGCTCACCGTTGGTGAGATTGTCACCTGACCAAGATCAAGAGTCAGATGCTTAACCAACTGAGCCACGCAGACGGCCCTAAACAGAATTCTTATTTCCTCCATTCCCATCCCCAATTTTCGATTAATAGCATCTCATTTAGTATACCAACTAGTTCCTTCTATTTGGCCATTCTTTCTGTCTAGATTGAACACATATTGGACATCCACCAAGTGTCCTGCATGCATTAGCCACTGGGGATGGTGGACAAGACAGTCAAACGTCCTGTGGTCCCAGCTCAGCATCCGAAGCTGGCATAGCTGTCCTCATGTGGACTCCCTCTCATGGGCCAGTTGGGCCGTGTTCCCTACCTCTGTTGATTTGGGACCTTGGCGCCTGCTAGCAGTCTGTGCCCTCTTCAGCATCTGGTGCTCAAGAATTAATGTTTAATTGAATAAAACAATCCCACGGTGACAAGACAGCATCTGCCCTGGCCTCACCATAGTGAGTCAGAGTCCGGGACCAGCCCCATCTTTCAGCCCCACGTCAATGAGCCAAATCATTAAAAATAGGCCTTTGAGGTCCGATCTGCAGTTAGTTACTAGATTGTTTGTTTTTTTTTTACTCCCAGCCCACCTGGTCTACCCAGCCTACAGGGTAAAGGTTTGGTAAGGGGTTGTGTTGTTCCAGAAAAAAACTTCACTTCATTTCCAATGTGCATTCTGCTTGGTGGTTCAGTCCCTTCTGTGGGGTTTCACGTAAGTTCCAGAGACCAGTGGAATCATTTCCGTGTCCCCCAGGCAGGCTGGGCCCCTGGGCACACTCTGTGGCTTCTTCAGGTCTGTCAGCTCAGCCATGAGTCACAAGTCCATGCAATCTTCAGGAGCAGGACAGGCCCAGCAAGTGTGTGAGAATGTAGAGGTGCATGGTGGTGATGGGGAGGGCAGGGGGCACAGGGAACTGGACTCTAGGAACCTGAAGAGTCCAAAGTCAAAATTTCTGTTTTTTAGTTTATTTATTTATTTTGACTGAGAGTGTGGATGGGGCAGAAAGAGGGAAACAGAGAATCCCAAGCAGGCTCCACGCTGTCAGTGCAGAGCCCAATGTGGAGCTTGAACTCATGAACCAGAAGATTATAACATGAGCTGAAGTCGGATGCTTAACTGAGCCACCCAGATGCCTCCAAAGTCAAAATCCTGCTGCTAAAGCAAAGAAATACACCTTCAGACCAGCGTCAGAATCCGGGAATGCCCCCCCACCCCCACCCCGAAGGCAAAACCATTCACACTTAGGTGTCTTGCCGTGTGCTCAGATCTCCTGCGAAGGGACCCTGAATTCATGATCTGGTCTGGTACTTTTTTGCCACCCTCCTTTCCCTCAGGCTCAGTTTGGGCAGGGCCCCCAGGATGCTGGCCATTTCTCAGGGGGTCCAGGCATCTAGGCCTTTCCATCCCCTTTGAGATTTCTTTCTCCCTCCCCTGGGATGCTGTGCCCTTGTCTTGTGTGCATGTCTAGTGAGGGGAGGGGGGTGCACACCATGGGCAGCTTTGCCTTGATCTGTCTCTCCCAACTCTGATAACTCATGCCTGTGGCCCAACACCTGATGTGGGAACCGGTGTCACATGTCACCGTGTTATTCTCTGCCCTTCCTATGAGTCTCCCCTTTCTGGAAGAAATGTCACTGCACTCCCCAGCTCTGATTTACAAATTGTGGGGCAAGTGTCATGTGTGCCGCTCACCAGCTTGAGCGGGGTTCAGACTCAATGCATTAAATGGCATTTAATCACGTAGAAAACATCATTCTCTTTTGAATTCTCTAGGATCCTGATTTTATCAATGAGAAAATGCTCTTGCTGGTGCCCATAATTTGCAGAATCACCCGGAGAACACACACGATCACTCTTTCAAGCCCAAGATAGTGGCACTGATTCCGGCGTTCACTGAGAGTAGAAATTAGAAAGAATTTAACAGTTTCCATTTTAATTTAGTGTATTGTATGCCCAACTTGTGCTTACAGCAACATGGGCTGTGCTGTCCATGTCAGTTTGTCACGTAAAATTTCCTTTTCAAATAATTTTCCATTAAATGAATGAATACACTTAGGGGGAAAAAGATATTCATCTATAAGAGTCCATTTTGTTCACTGCAATGGTAAAAAATTGTGTATGTTGTGGGGGCGGTGACTACAGTTTTGGGAAATTCTGTCCTAACCATCTGTCTGGGAAAGGGCACGTGATCCAGGCAAATTCGAAAGACTACCTTGATGAATCCTTCCAAATGCCATCTGTCCACAGGCATGAAAGTAAATTTTCTGTCTTCGGAGAAGATGTTTTAACCTGTTTGTTGAGATTTTCAAGACATCTCTTCTTACCTTTCAAAAACCCTTTTAGCTGGGGCACCTGGGAGCTCAGTTGGTTAAATATTCGACTTTGGCTCAGGTCATGATCTCGCAGTTCATGAGTTTGAGCCCCGAGCCGGGCTCTGTGCTCACAGCTCAGAGCCTGGAGCCTGCTTCAGATTCTGTGTCTTCCTCTCTCTCTGCGTCTCCCCCTACTCGCACTCTGTCTCTCTCTCTCTCTTTCCAAAATAAATACAAATTTAAAAAATTAGAAAAGAACACTTTTAGCTAATCTTCGTCCAGCTCTACCCTTGCTGGGACAGTGGCTCATTACCTGTTCTCTTCTTTACATCTCCATCCTTTCTCATGGCTCTTTTCCAGCCATGTTTCACCCCAAATGACTCTCTTTCTGGGCTCTTCGCGTCTGCACATGGCCTCAGGATAGCAACCTGCTTCCCTCCATTTTACCTCAGCCTAACTTCTTGAAGACTGGTCTGGAGCCACTGCCTCCCCTTCCTGGATCCTAGCCACCCTCCCCTGAAACTGCTTGTGCTGAGGCTGCCTCCCATCCCCTGACCGCCATTGAATGGATGGGTTCATGTTTCCCTTCCGGATCCCACTGACTTCCTCCTCCTGAGACTCTGCTTCCTCTTCCTCTCTTGCCTGGGTGACTCAAGGCTCTGCAGTTCCTTGCTGTCTAGCATTCTCTTCCCCATGGTGCTCATGGATTCCTTCAGCTGTCTGGAAACATCTCATTAAGGTGTTTATTGTCTTCTTCTCTGTGTTGCCCTTCACCAGCCCCTCCATGGTTGAGATGGTTATTGCCTCTTAGGTAATTAGTTTTAAATCAGTATCTGTGCCACACCTCTGAGTTTCAGACCACACATCCAAATGCCTGCTGAGCCCACTCACTGAAATATACTTGTAAGCATGTCAGACTCTACATATTTAAAACAGGTAAGTGTACCTTTTTACCAGATTTCCTCTAACGTCTTCCTGATTGATTTGGTAGCATCAATATCCTTGACATCCACATCAAAAAACACGAAGATGATCATTTTCCTTCACAGTTACTCTGCACCGTTTATATTCAGTCAGACATAATATTCTGTGATTATTTCTCCAATTCATTCTTCTTTCCTGGTGCCTACTGTCATCCTCCCCAGTTCAGTCTCAAATTATTATTCTCATAACTATGTGCATAACGTCCTAATCGGTGTTCTTCTCTTCTTTCCTTCTTCATATATACCTTTTGTGTACAACCAAATGAAAACACGATTGTGCATCCTTCAGCTTTTGATTTTCTAGGAGAAGGAATGACAGCATGGTAAACTCTAAGCCCCACATAGGTCATAGAAGATGCCAAGACGTACCTCGGTCTTCCGTCGCAACCTCACCGTTTGAGACTCCTTTGGTCTCCTCTATGCCCCACCAATACCACACTGGTGATGGATCCTCCATCCATCATGCTACCCTGCCCTGAGCCCCTGTCCCATCACCGTTTCCTTTGTCTGCCTTGGTAACCCTTTCTTCTTAAAGAATGCACTTGGCTATCACCTCATCCGAGAAGTCTTCCCTGATGCCACCACCATACCCTCAGCCAGTGAAAGTCCTAATCTTTGTGATCCCACTTGACCTTGTATCCAGTTTAGTTTAATCAGAGCATATTCCCACATGGCGCTGAAATGATCCGTTTATTTTCCGCTTTCCTCTTCAGGCTGGGCACTCCCTAGGAAAGGTGCCCATTCATCCTTAGTCCTCAGCAAAGAGCTTTATGTATAGTAGACACTCAAAAACAGTTTCTTCTTTATACCTGTTCTCTCCTACAATCATATCATTTGAAAACAACGAGGCATTTTTACAAAATTAGCCATGGTAAGAATGATTAATTCCAATCTACCAGAAGATACACATGCAGAAGGAGGGGTCGTTGGCTAAATCATTGGAAAGATAACTACATAAATTTTATTTACACCCACACTGGAAACAAGAAAACATGTACAATTTATTTTAAATTGCACACTAATAGTTTCTGTAGGCAGAATAGAGGTTAAAATAGGAGGCCACCGGGGCGCCTGGGTGGCTTAGTTGGTTAAGGGTTTGACTTTGGCTCAGGTCATGATCTCACCGTTCATGAATTTGGGCCCCACGTCAGGCTCTGTGTTGACAGCTCGGAGCCTGGAGCCTGCTTCCGATTCTGTGTCTCCCTCTCTCTCTGTCCCTCCCCCACTCGCACCCTGCATCTCTCTAAAAAATAAACATTGAAAAAATTTTAAAACAACCTTTAAAATAGGAGACTACTATCCATCTAAAAAAAGATGCAATATTCAAAATGAATAGTATTCACAGTAAAGCTCTGAAGAAGACAACTAAGCAAAACAGAAAAAATGAGAGACAAACCTGTATGTAAAGAACTTGACTTTTGATAGGCAATTCTCCTATGAGCTGAAGATTGATTCACTGAAAATAACAGAATATATTTGGAAAATGTTGCTTCTCTGCTATTAGCTGTGTGACAGGAAAATCTTCCTAAATTATCTGAGTCAGTTTTATCTTAAATAAAGTGAGGATTAAAAATATCTCCCTCACAGAAAAGTGTCGAGACGTACATAGGAATCTATGTATCATGTCCTGGCAGAGAACTTCACCCAAAATTAGTTCTCACTGCAGTTTCATGATGGAATTACGGAGTGAAAAGACAAATCAGAAATTCCGTCCCTTTTAAATCAATCTGCATAAAATCTTTGCATTCAGTACAGAGGGCAGCAAGCATTTTCTCTAAAGAGCCATGGATTCCCAGTTTTGGCTTTGAAGGCCCGTGCCCACTGTCATAACTATTCAATCCCGCCACCTTAGGGCAGGAACAGCCAATGTGTATACAGATGGGCACAGCTGCATTGCAATAAACTTTATTCACAAATGAAGGCCAGGGGCCAGCTCTGGACCACAGGCCACAGGTTTTACAAACCCCCCAATTTCATAGATTAGAAGGTTTCAATATGAGTTAGACCTTTTGAATGATACATTTTTACATTCTTTTTTCTTTGAGTTTAATAAAACCTAGCATCCTGTTTGCAATTTTGTTCAAATTGGTTACCTCGTGTATTTTGAAAATAAAGTTACATGCTTTGTTAGTATATTTCTAGAGAGACTTATGAATTTTAGATACACCTATAAAGGTTGGTTGTCTTTTGTGCCAAAGAAAGAAGCTACATCAATTCATTCAAAATGAGTGAAAATACAGGTCATATGTGTTAGAAAAATAGAGTTCTGTTGCTGACTGGTAATCCCTTCTTTTTATTCTCTAGGAAACTAATGGCTAGAAAGGTAAAAAAAGATAAGCAAATTTTCAATAATTTCATGGCTTGGAAAGGTAAATACTTCACATTGATCAATTGTTTCAACATTTAATAAGAAACATCTAGTTTGCCTCCCAACTATCAACTTAATTCTACATCACCAAAAGTTCTAAGACTGATCTGTGTTTTTTCCTGCTTGTTTTGCTACCATCAGGAGAAAAAGAAACAATAATAGTTTAAAAAACTTAATCCCCCTTTTTTTGAGAGAGAGAGAGAATGAGCAAGGCAAGGCAGAGGGAGAGAGAGAATCAATGTGGGGCTCGATCCCAAGACCCTGGGATCAAGAGTGGGAGGCTCAACTGACTGAGCCACCCAGGTGCTCCTAAGAAATTTAATTTTTAAATGTACTATCTTTCACTTATATGTGCCACTTTTTATTTAACATATCTTTTGTTTCCTTTTATTCTGAGAAAACATTGCTTACCCGCCAAACTCTGGAACTGGAGTCCCATGCCTCCAAAACTATTTTACCCATCACTGCATGAGGAGACACATCATTCTTCCAGACTGATAGCAGCCAGAAAGGGCTCTTCTGTAGAAGAAGGCTTTTCCTAACGCCAGTCAGAACAAATCTCATGCACTTCTCTCATACAGTTTCCTTTTCCTAACTCTGCTTTCCCAAGAAAACATTATCTACATTCTTTTTCCAGCTAACTGTCTGGAGGCACTAGGCATTTTGTGCTTTATGAAGGACCTTTCAGCTAGAATTTGTCCCTATGGTTTCCCTGAAATCTATCCTATTAAAATTTTCTTCTTTCTCAGAATGAGAGTCCCAGGCTGATGGAGCACATCCAACATGCATTTGGGTCCTCACTGAGCCTGGATATTTAGGTCAGCTCTTTTTTCTGATGTCTGGAGCTGACCTCCTAACAATAATTGTATTCATCCTTCCTCCAGTATGTGCTGTTGCAGTTTCTTCCTTGAAATTTCAAGACCTTGAGCAAAGATTCATGGATTAAAGAAATGCACATGAGAAAAGGAGGTCAGGAAATACCACATCACTCCTATCATAAAATATAAAGAGTCGATGTTCTGTCTGAGGGGATGGGACACAGGGAAAGACTGAACAGTCCTCAGGGTCTCTCTCTGATGAAGACACCAAACTCCTCCTTCTAATAGTTCTTGCTTTTAAAGAGGTTGAAGGTGCTTGCTCTCTTTACAGTTAAGTCTTCACCTGAGGAATGGGGCAAAGAAGACTTGTTCCCATAAATAACACTCTTTAGTGAACATTTTCCATAGATCTTAATATTTTTGTGTTGGGTCCCTTTTAGGGGTCATTGTTTTTCAAAGCATAGAGTTGTTCATTGAGTTCTCACAAAGTAAGGTAGGAAATCAACCTAGAATATAGTTTTACAAGCATATGTTACATTTTTGCTTTTTTTTTTCACATTTCTTCTGCCATTTGTGATTCTCATCTTTGATTTTTCTTTCATTGACTTCTCTAATCAAACTACCAAGTAACATTTTACATATCTGTTTGACCCCATGTTTCTTAATTTTTTTTTTTGTTTTTGTTTTTCCCTGGTTCAAGCAAGATACAAATTCTGGAAGTGACACTGAGTAGCCCTCTTGATGATCATTATTCTACTTAACTTTTTAACAAGGTCTTTATGAAGAAAAAAGAATTGAAATCACATGCAAATATCAGTGTCATTTTACCTAGTTAGGTGGCCACTCACCGCTTCAGGATGAACTATAAAATGACACTACAAGACCTTTGGACATTAAACTCTTGGAAATTCTAGAGACAAAATAAGAAGATGTAAGACTGAGTAAATATTAGTAAACGTCTCTGAGGCAGTGAGCAAAAGCACATTTGCTGATGAAGATACAAATAGGTTAGTTTGCTTACATTGGTAAAATGCTTACTCTCAGGAGGAATGGTGAATTTCAGAAGGTTTCCCCACTTCTTTGTCATACTACTCTGAGCTTAATATATGGAGGCTATTACTCTAGATGTGAAAAATTGTGCACATTTTTATAGAGCAGCAACAACTGTGATTCATTAAAAAATTTATTTTAATGTTTATTCATTTTTAAGACAAAGAAAGAACATGAGCAGGGGAGAAGCAGGGAGAGAGAAAGAGACACAGAATCCAAAGCAGCTCCAGGCTCTGAGCCTGACATGGGGCTTGAACCCATCAACTGTGAGATCATGACCTGAGACAAAGTCTGACGCTCAACAGACTGAGCCACGCAGGCACCCCTGATTCATTTTGATTACAGAATTATTAGACCCAGATGTCAGAGCTTGCATTGTGTTTTAGGAAATATCTGAATTAATTTTAAGTTGAAATTTTAAGGTAAAAATCTCAGACATTAGCAGAACGTTCTAATCCACAGTTCATGTTGTAAAATATACAGGTATTACCTTCAAATGAGGAAAACACATAAGGAAGGTAAGCTATTATATACCTATTATTTTAAACAGAAAACTGACATCTTCATAATTTGAAAAAGAGCCACACACTCATCTGGAAAATCCATGATCCACGTTACATAAAGTGGGCCTAACACAGTGCTCAGCGAAGAGCAAGCCGGTACTACACACGTGTGGATGGAATGCACAGAATGCTTGGTGGGTTTATGTCTCCAACCCCGTCCCCATCAAACCAAACATCCCCTAACAATTCCGTGCCCCCTTCCTTTGTGATGAATGGCACCAACGAGTAAACCAAAGGCGCCTCAGAAATGCAGGATGAGAGCCAGAACACCATCCAAGGCGAAGAGTACAAACCTTTGGTGTTCACTTTCTAGAAGGTACCATTCTATAGCGGAAGCCGTGTTGCTCTCCTGGTGTTAATTTTCCAGATCTCTAGTCTTCCATATTATAGCTGATCAAATATAAATACATTTCTATAACTAGATTGCTTGGAGCTTGCTCAAGATTGACCTGTGACCTTCATTTATGAAAAATGGATATGCTTGATTACCCCACACTGACACCGAACATGTTCAATTAATGCTTACATTATAAAGAATGTGCAAACAACACACACGGAAATTAGATCCTTTTCGCTATCTGTCTGCGTCTGAGCATTCATAAATGGAAATAAGTGTGAAAGAGCTGTCCTCAATCAATTTCAGCTCCGGTCCCTGACCTGATTATGCTATGCGTATCAATATACATTTCCTTAATTAAATGTGGTTCAGCGAGCATTAATGGTATTAAAGAGAGAGAGAGAGAGAGAGAATGGGGCCTCATATTACTACCCATCATGTAGTTGGGGAGAACAATAGAGAGACTGATGAAAAGGAACATTGACAGAGAAAAAGCCATGGGGTGCATTATCATAATTACCTCCTGTGCCGAGGGACTTCACAGGGAGACAGGGAGAGCGCCCCTGGTTTTCCTCAGCAATCCCCTGGAAGGTCTAAAGATTACAGGAACAGGCAGAGCCACTACATCATTTTGAGAAACGTGGTCCTGTTTTTGGTGTGTTCGCGATTCAGTCACTGATTATTCTGACACTGCTACGAACATTTTCAAACCTTTCCTGGCACCCCATTTAAGCAACACAAGAAAGTTACTTTAAGAGAGTCAGCTTTCTTCCCAAAGCATAAAAAAAAGAAACAAAACCAAAACTTCTCTCACTGGGTTTTAATGGGCATCCTTCCTCTAATTGCTATGACACTCCCTCTTTCCCGTCTTCTCTGTCCGCAGCAGGGCCAGTAGAATGTCCTCCACGGAAGACACGTGCTCTGCGAGGCCGTCGCCTGTAGGAGGTCTGTGGCTCTGCCTCTCCAGACCCCTGGGAGCAGGGACCCTACTCTGATGGTTGCTTTCATCCTGTGACATGCTGGGAATGATGCTAATCAGGGCTAGCATCTCCCTTCCTTTACTTTGGAGCTTAGATCAAGATCTGACAGGAAGAGTCACAGATCTACTCAGAAAGAGGTAGGAGGAGACAAGCAGAATATAACTTCTCGGGCTGGGTTACAGTCGTTTTACAAAATATATGACTGCAGAACCAACGGATATGACTGCCTGTGGATTGTGTTGCCTTTGATAACTGTATGCAATAAAGATCTGCTCTGTGTAACAAGGTCAGTGCTGAGGAGCAGGCGGGACTCATGGGAAAGTGCGAACTGATTACACGTTAAAGCATTGGAGTCGGAAAATGAGCCAGACTATCTGTGAATACAAGAGAAATGACAGACACATGCTTCTCCTAACCCCTGGGGGTTAAGCCCTGGGGTAGAGAATTAGATTATAATGAAACTTTAAATTTACATCAGGAATCTGCTGACCTTGGTTGGTTCTGAATGTGTCCTGGTCAAAAAGATATGTGGGAAGGACAGCAAAACACCAGGTCGCTCACAGTAGGCATCTTTTAAGAAGAAAGGCTTCATGCTATCAGAAATTCCAGAACTGGGCACTTCCTTTCCCTTGGAGAAGCTGAGTGACACAAAACCCAGATTTTTGGTGATTGCAACAACTGACTTCTATCGGTTAGTTTCAGTTGGTCATGGAGGGTGGGGTGATGGTTTGTACCCCGTTATATTCTCTGTTTCTGATATCCAACAGTGTGTCAGCTTGGGTGGAGGTCATGGGGATGCAGACTCTTACCATGGTCTCTGCCTTCCTTGAATCACCTGATTTCTCTCCAGTATTTCCAATGTTCAAGTTCTCTCTATCTTTCTGTCTCTCTGATGTGCGGTGAGTCACTCACAGCGGCGGGACATGGGGGTTTTCCTTTTCAGGAAGCAGCTTCATTAGTGCCAGCACTAATTGTCCTTCATTAGTGCCAGCCTCATTGTCCTTGTCGCGTCACTCGTCTTAGGCCACACCTTCCATTTTCCCTACAGGCGTCTTGCCCTGGGTGGGCGTCTGAACCTAGCCCAGATCTCTTTCCTGAGATCCCAACTCATTTGTCAGAGTCCTTACTGACTTTCTGATATTGGCTATCTCACGGGTACCAAGAGATACACATGTCAGAGAATTAATGTATAATCCTTCCCTGAAAAAACGACTCTGTCTCCCAGTGATTGAAATAATCTTCAAAACCTAGCTTTTGCAAACCAGACACCTGGGACTCAGTTTTGACTTCTTTGGTTCTCAACTGTCTATCCACTCATCACCAAGTTCTAGGATTGTCCTCCCTGAATCTGTCTGCTCTTCTGTATCCTAAGACCAATGTTATTTCCCATTGCTCTTACTGCAAATGTCTCCTTTTACGTTTTCTGAGTGCAGTGCTGCCCAATTTCTACTCTCTGTGATCAGTTACTCCTCTAAATGCTCTTGTGTTTCTGTCACTTCAGGCTTCCTCTTGCGTCCTACCCTCCAGTCTCATCTCTAGCTCATCTCTACCTTCCAACCATAAATAATAATTTTTTCACATGCAGGCCTTTGGATGCTGCCTTAAAAGATAGTCTTCCCATAAGTTGCCAAGTTTATTATTGCTCATTCTTCAGAATCTTGTTTCAATAACATTTTTTTCCTAAGAAAATCTTGACATCACTCAGTCCCCACCCCAAACTACTATACAGTCCTTGATATATACTGCTATAATTCATTGACTATTTCCTACATTTTATCATAAATGTTTTCATAATTGCCTATCAACTCTTGCAAAAGGAAGCAAGATCTGTGATTCTTAACAGGCAGAAACATGATTAGAGTGGAGGAGAGCATCCACTCAGAGGAAGAAATGTATAAATATATTATCTGGATGTATGTTTACAGCATGGGAAATTGTTTTAATAATTTACTATGATGTCCTGTTAAGTAAAAAATAGACTTTAATATACCATGCATACTATGTTCCAGTTAGCAGTAAATATATTTTCCTCAAAAATAGAAAGGAAAGTAGAGCTGCTATGATAAACAAAAGCAGAAAGAAATGTAGATAAAATTAAATTTCCTTATAACCTGAAGCCCACTAACAAATACTTGAGGCTGAGGATGTATAACACTTCTCTAAGAACTCCCTACTGTCTTCATGTGACTATGTTGCTAGAGGGAAGTAACCTTGGCTGGACAATAGCAAGGCCCCCAGTAATCTGTGACACTTCCTTAACAGATGAAAGGCCTTTTGGAAACTTCCCCTAGCCTTTCCCTCCCCCAACTCCCAGGTATATAATCAGCCACCCCTCAGGACCCCCGTCCGTTCTTTCTGGCCATGGATCCTGTTCCCGTGCTTTAATAAAACCACCTTTTTTTGCAGGGAAGATGTCTCAAGAATTATTTCTAAGCTGTAAGCTCTAAACCCCAACATTTTCACATCAGAACTTCCAGACTGGTGGCGAGAGGACCTCAACAAATATATTCCTCTATAAAAGAAATAAGAACACTGGCAACCATCTAAGCTAACATTTTTAGAACTCTGTGAATTGATTAAAGCTTTGCAACAAGATGAGGAAAGTTTTTCAAGAAAGCGTGCTGAACGTTTGTAAGAAAATAAGTCTGTTGCAATTCATCTTACTCTATTCTCATCCTTCTCTCTACCGTCTTGCCGGGTAGCCGTGAAAACTAGCAGCCCAACCGCCACTGAGGGCACAGACTGGGTTTGATGCTCCTGAAAAAGTCCTATCTACACCACCTTTGTACAATCTGACATGTCTCAGGTTTCTTGGGAAAACCCCATTGCTTTTACTTAAATTGAGTCCAGTTCTTCTTCTTCTTCTTCCTCTCCCCCACCATGAAAAGACTCATCCAGATTTCTTTGGAGAAAACAATCAACAGTAATTATTTACTATTGCAGTGGCCTGAGTCTGCAAAATCAGTTAGGGCAAACAAGAGCCTGGCAAAAAATTTAAAAGGAAGATCAATGGATTGAGATGTCCACAGAGAACTTTGAAAAGTCGTGACTATTGGTATTAATAGCTTCAGTGGTGTTACAGAATATAATATATATTTACCAAAATCAGCTGTGTTTCTGTACATTAACAATAAACAACATGAAAGTAAAATTAGCAAAACAATTCAATTTATAACAACATTAAAAAATATTTGAATAAATTTAATCAAAAAAGTTTAGACTTGTGCTCTGAAGATGACAAAACATGGTTTAAAGAAATTAAAGACAATATAAATCAACAAAATGGCACCCATGTCCTTAGATCAGAAGACATAATATTGTTAAATGACAATTTTCCCCCTAAATTTATCTACTAGTCAGTACAGTTCTTACTGAAATCCCAGTCTATTTTCATTTTCAGAAAGTGATAACTTTCTAATCCTATATACAAATACAATGACCTAGAATAAACAAACAAATCTCATAAAAACACAAAGTTAGGGGAGCCTGGATGGTTCAGTTGACTCCTGATCTCTGTTCAGGGCATGATCTCATGGTTCATGGGATCGAACCCCTTTTTGGATTCTGCACTGAGAGTATGTGCTGGAGTCCAGCTCCAGTATGTCCAGGGCTCCCTGAAGGATGGACCATGTTGGTGAGAGAGAGTGAGAGAGCCTCGAGTTTCTTTCTGATTACCAGGCAGGCATCTCTGCTCCGATTCTCTAGTTTTATTTATGGTGAAACATATAAGGAGCAGAAAGAGCAGTAAATGACTTCTCATAGATAATTTTTAAATTTTCCAGGACATGGGTTCTGCAGAAGTTACAATTCAAGTAGTAATGATCGTCATAAAAAGCTTAGCTACAGGCACTGATGCCTGTATGGGAACCGCAAGTATTTTCTAAAACCAAGATATATAAAACTTCAGGTGCAGCCCTAAAGAAGCGACCTTTAACCAAGAGGCAAACAGTATTGTTTAGTAAAGGTCAGGTTTTTATGAGTAAGGGTCATTAGTCTGTTTATAACTCTAATGGAAAGTTCCCAGAAAAACAGAATTCCCAGGAGACATAATGCCTGCTCTCACAGTCCCAAAGACAATTGATACATTTTATTGCAGTAGCGACTTTTGCAATGGCATCCAGGCCTAGAACATAGTCATTTATCAGTTAATTGCTCAGCTAGGAGAAAAATTATATGTTGCTTGCCTTAGTCACATTAGGATGTATCTAGTTTACTCATCTTCTCCCTGACCAGGTGCATTCACACCTCAGGGACAGGGCAGGGGGACAGGCTGCTCCTGACACTAATCAGCAAAACACTCTGAGGTTTAGTGTCCAAGCAGAAGTGAAAGTTACAAGAGGGTAGGTTTTGGTAGCTATCTGGGGGCAAGAGACTGTGCAAACTTGCTGTACCCTCACCAGGAATTTTCACTCAACCGGTGAGCTCAGACAGCTCCCAACAAGCACGGAGTCTGCTTAAGATTCTCTCATCCCTCTCTCTCTGCCCTTGCCCTGCTTGTGCTTACTCTCTCTCTCAAATAAATAAATAAAATTTAAAATCAATCAATCAATAAAGAGGAATTTTCTTGGCCAATCAAAATATGTCTTATCTACAAAGAATTTTGCTTCAGCTATACTGGATTCTGCTGCCAGTAGCTGAGATTCCTATTTATAAGTGACTTTTTGAGCAGTAGAATTAAAGTAAGATTATTTTATATTTTTTATTTTTATCTTCTAGTTTATTTTATGATTAATGTAGGCTCATTATGTAAGACAGATAGTAAGATTTTAAATGGGCCTTGGTGACCTAGACTGTCAAATAAGTCATAGTTTCCCGGATGCTGCTCCCACAGTTGAGGTGACATTAACTCTTGAGGTGATCCTGTTCCTCCACTCTCTGACAGAGAAAGGCCACAAGGAAGCTCTCAAGTGCTATTATGGGAGTTGTGGTCAGTGGACTGAGTTGGGGCCCAACGTGATCTTGTATCTATTACATAGCTGATTAGGGCTTAGCACAACTCTCTGGGATTGATTCTCTGGTCTTTGCTTTCTCCTTCTGAATCTTTCCTTTTCTATGGAAGTAGCTGGGTAGTCTCTTCAACCAGCTCTCTCTCCATGGGGATATGAGGTCTTTTATGTGGTTACAGCCAGACAGTAGAAGGAAGCTGATTAGAATCCTCTCTCTCTCTTCAGAAAGTCTCAGGACTTTTCCAAATGGTGCATTACCATGTCCGGGGTTGTCTGTTGCTGGGTGGTTTCAGAAAAGTCAGACGACCTGCCATTTGATTCAAGGCAGCAAAACAAGAATTCTGAACATCGCGGTAGGTACTGCATCACCTTTTCTGACATAGCCTCAGGAATCACACATCATCACTTCTACCATATTCTACCAGTTTAAGTACACCAGAAGCCCTGATTCAAAGAAGTACATTGATCCCACCCATTGGACAAGGGTCATGGTCACATTATAGAACAGATTATTTTTGGAAAAGACATGTGCCACTCACAGTGGTATCATAATATTGATTAGGTTTTTTATATATGGTCCAAAAAGCACCATTTTTGGTAGTTAAAAAGCTATCCTTTGGGAGGTTGAAAAAGATGCTCACAGTTTAACTGAAGTCAGCGAATGTGCAACTGTTACATTTAGTGGAACATTGACGTGGTTGGCTCTCAGTGTACAATACAGTTTCCACTTCCATATTTGAGAGGGCAAACCCTCTGAACTGGGACCACTTGTAAAAAGACAAGGACATTTATGCAAATGAGCCAGGTCAAATTGCTTGGAAAAAAAAAAAACATGTTAGAATCCTTAAAAGCAGGGTTAAGGGTGATGAATTCCAGGACTTTGAGGTGGAGGTCAGGGAAGCATGGCTTGTCAAGTAATTTCCCTAAATTACAATTTAATAACTGATCCTGTCCCAGGAAATGAGTCAATACTATATATCATATCAGTTATTGTCATCGATGATTGAGAATGTCATAACTTAATTTGGAGAATCCTTAAAGGTAAAGAAAATAGTAAACCTAAAAATACTGAGGACAGGAAAAAAGCTGTAGAAAATCTTTAAGCACAGAAAATTATTTTTTTATTAAAAATTTTTTAATATTTATTTAGTTTTGAAAGAGAGAGAGTGACAGAGACAGAGCACAAGTAGGTGAGGGGTAGAAAGAGAGAGGGAGACATAATCCAAAGCAGGCTCCAGGCTCTGAGCTGTCAGCACAGAGCCTGATTCAGGGCTCGAACTCAAGAACCATGAGATCATGACCTGAGCTGAAGTTGGATGCCCCTAAGCACATGACCTGAGCCACCCAGGCGCCCCTAAGCACAGAAAATTCTTTTTTTTTTTTTTTCAGAAAATTCTTAAGAAGAAACTCACCAAATGAGATTAGGAACTTAGCAGTTCGCCTGTACTGGGTCAGACTATAGGTTCTAGGGAACAGAGTGGTGTGTGAATAACAGTGATATTATTACTTTACTGCAAACTCAGATTTCTCTTAGTTTACTAATGAAACAATTGCTAGATGACGAATTAGTACATATTCTAACTTATTGTTATTTGGGGATCACAAGTAAACTGTCATCCTACTGGGAAGTACCCGTAATTGATTATGAAATTATTCTTATTTGCAGCATGATCATTCTCCAAAGGTGGGGAGGGAGGTTCATATTGATTAAACAATTCAGGTGTGACCTTTCAGACTTGGATTTGGGGGTAAGTGCTCAACGATCTTGCAGTAGCCCCAGGATATGCATGGTTTGCTCCATTTGGAACCTCCTTGCATTGTGCAGAGGGAAGTACCAACCTATAATGAAATGTAAATTAATTCCACATTCTTTGAAGTTCAAATAAAGTTCAGCGAAAGGAGTCTTCTCAGTACTTGTTAGACTGGAATAAACCCCATTCCATAGGATAGCCTCATAAATTTTCTATGTTTCTTTTCCATTATATTAAAGAAATAACACTCCTAGTCTCTCCCATGTGATCACGGGTTTAAGACACATTTCCCAAAATAAACTAAGATGACAAACAAAATCAATAACCCAATAAGGCTGAAGAAGTGCCATGATACTCTGATTTCTTTTCCCACCCATTTCCCATTTGGTTTCTGTCATCATTAGAGGTGGTTCTTTTACATTGCGAAGTCCCATCATTGATAAATTGGTTAATTCAGCCCTAGTCTTCCTCCTTGCATGCCTTTTCCGCTCTGGGTGAGAGCAGATCAGAGCATCATCCCAGCTGAATTTCAAGGCTGTATCCTGCCCTTGTCTTACCACTATACATATAGCACTGATGCTGGCGGGAAATGTGGCAGAAAAAAACACTTTAAATACAAACCCATCAGGTAGAAAACAGAGGGAGGGTAAAGAAAATCATGTAGTCTCTAGCAATTAAAATGATCTTTCCTCAAAGATCAAATGCTTCAAATTATTTTATTATTCTTTTTCCTTCCTTCTATCACTTTATCTACCTCTGCCCTGAAAACCAACAGACGACTTTAGAAAATTGACTCAGAGTTGTCTTAGAGATATATTCTTACCTTATTTAATTTTGACGCCATCGTTTTGTCTTGTGATTTTCAGTTATTTTAGACCTATGGCTTCTTTCCTCTGAAGGATATAGAATACAAGGTACTGGATAATTTGTATAGGCTATTAAAACTGCACATGCCTATGAATCTATTGTTTTAATTTAAGTATTATATGTCAACAGTGTGATTTTAAGAGTACAGCTCCTGGGCACATACCTGCTTTCATAAACATCATGCTCAGACTTTCACTTCTAAAGCTAAAGAGAATTTGGAAAAATTTAATGGAGCACCAATAAAAGAAGTGTTACACTTTTTAAGAGAAGAGTACAAAATCAGCATCTTTCTAGACAGATTCTGAATTTCATGAATGGGTTCTTTTCAGGGATCCAGATGTACCAAAATGGCAATCTCTTATGACTTGAGCACATTTCCCTGATGCCTTTCCTAACAGAAACAGACATACAGACAGTAACTCTTTAGACTTTCATTTGAATTCTCATAAAACGCGTATTTGAGTCTGCTTATCTTTGGTTTGCATTTAACGCTTTGCTTTTGAAATCTGAATAAAATGCGTGGTCTGTGATCCAGCTATCTAACCTGCACCCATAATCTGGTTTAGGTGCTTTTTGTGTGTGTGCTTTAATACCACTTCCCACTTTGTTTCTGTATTACTCAAGGTTCTCCAGAGAAACAGAACCAAGGGGATATATAACCTACTGGTTGACAGAGAGAGAGAGAGAGAAAGGAGAGAGAGAAGAGAGAGAGAAAGAGAAAGCAATTTGTTACTAGAGGTTGGCTGAGAAGCCCCACCATCTGTGACTGTGAGTTGGATGCCCAGGAGAGTGGGTGGCGTAGTTCTAGATCAAGCCCAAAGGACTGAGACCAAGGGAGGCAAGGTATAAGTTCTAGGCTGAGTCCAAAGACACCAATGTCCCACAGCAGAAGATTGATGTTTCAGTTGAAGCAGAGAGAACAAATTTGCCATTTTTCTCCTCCAGTCTCCCTCTCTTTAAATTCAGGCTCTATGTGGAACGAAAAATGCCCAGCCACTTGGTGAGGGTGATCTTCTTGACCTTCTGCCAATTTTATGCTAATCTCTTCTTGAAACACCCTCTCAGACCCAGAAATTATATTTTCCCAGCCAGCTGGGCTTCCCTTAACTCAGCTAAGTTGACACATAAAAGTAACCATAGAGTACCCATTGCCTATTTATTCTGCTGTGTTTAAACCCCGGAATAAGCAAACTCTAGACCTTGAAGGGCACCCAGATAGGACCCATGTAATCCATCTTTCATGTATCCTATTGTTCTGAGAACATGATAGAACATTCTGGATAATCCTATTGTTCTGAGAACTCTGATAGAACATTCTAGATATAGAGCCATGAAGACACTTGGGTGAGTCAACAGTTATTCAGTCACTGAATTGAGTGTGTTTACAAAAAGTATTTTTCTCAAGGCAATCTGTTTTTTCTCTTGTATTCTTTCCAGAATTAAAATGTTTTGCTTATATATCTATCAAGGTGACTTTCTGTTCTCCAAATCTCTCTCTTCCATCCATCAATTATATCCTTTAATAATTGGCCCAATAATGACTTCTATTTTGCTCAAAGTTGTACATACAGTGACTCATTACTGTCCCTAATAATAGTATAAAAACACCCAGCCTGACTTTGAGATGTTCTGCTACATGTATCTCTGAACTTTAACTTTTTATTATCCATTTATTTTAATGTATCACTTACTTACCTTGCATTTTGAGCACGATTATATCCTGTGGGAAAACTATCCATCCAGTTGGTGTACACAAGAACTTACATCCAATAGGTGATAGAGATGTGCAAATAAATACTTGTAGTGAAGTGGACACTATCATAGAGGAAAACTTACATGGGGGCAGTAAGACAGAGAAAGCCTAAGTGAGTTATGGAGGGCTTCCCAGAGGATACACATTAGTTGAGCTGTTAACAACGAGTGGGAGTTTACCAAAAAGGTAAGGAGCAAAAGGTATTGAAGAAGGACAGCAAAGAGTGAACAAAATATGGAAGCATTAACTTTTATGCCAAGTTCAGGGAATGATCCAGAGCATGGTGTAGATTAGAGTGTATCCAGGGGAGGAGTGCTTAGAAAGAAGTCTGTGGAAGAAAATAATAACTAGATAGTGAAGAATCTCGTGCTGGGAACCATCAAATGTACTTAAGTTGGGGGATTTCTGGGAAGATTTGTGTTTCGCAAAATAAAGCAGTGAGTAGCATAGAAGATTGGCCAGAAAAAAAAAATGACTAAAAACAGACATTCTTTTTTTTAATGTTTATTTATTTGAGAGAGAGAGAGAGAGAGAGAGAGAGAGAGAGAGAGAGAGAGAGAGGAGAGAGAAGGGGAAGGGAAAGGGAGACAGGGTCGCAAGCAGGTTCCATGCCATCAGCACAGAGCTCAAGCAATACAGGGCTTGAACCCATGAGATTATGACCTGAGCCGAAACCAAGAATTGGACACTTAACCAACTGAGCCACCCAGGTGCCCCCTAAAAGCAGACATTCTAGTTAAAAGTGATGGAAATCATCCAGGTAAGGTGTGAGATAGTCAATAAACTGAGATTGCTAATTGATTAGAGAAGAAGGAAATATTCTGTGATAATTCCACAATAATTTTATAAGACTTGCTGGCTGAGAGAGAAGGTGGAATGATTGATGCTGGCAACCACCTTTCTGGATTGGGTGACAGGGCTAAAGATGATGCCAGTATTCAGGGTAAATGCAGTAGGAAAAAGAATTGGCTTGGGTTTGAAAGATAATAAAATAATTTTGGGGGGAGTATTTTGAGTTTGACATGTCTTTGATTCTATTAGATAGTTCATTCAGCAGGAATGATGGAACCTAAGAGCATTGACCTAAAGATAGAAATTTGAGACAATGACAGTGTTGGCTGTGGACGTAAAAGGAGGGAATAATATTTCAAAGAAGCGATGGAGAATTAGAAGAAGAAAGGAGCCATAACTGCCAAATCTTGGAAGCAACCAAGATGTCCTTCAGTAGGTGGATGGATAAATGCACTGTAGTCTTCCTGATCTGATTATGGACATCGATTCCGGTGGCATCATTGTGTAGATTTTACTTAAAGTTGTTGAAACAGGTAGCATCCCTCAGTGAGAAGATACATAGAGGGAAGCTAAGTTGACTGAATTCAGAGGAACTCCAGCATCAGGGGGACAAAAACATGAGACTCTGAAATTTGGAGAACAAACAGAGGCTTACTGGAGGGGTTGTGGCAGGGGGGATGGGCTAAACGAGTGAGGGGTATTAAGGAATCTACTGAAATCATTGCTGCACTATATGCTAACTAAATCGGATGTAAATTTAAAATATAAATTAAAAAATATAAAAAGGAAAATATAAATAAATATATATATGTGTGTGTGTATATATATACATATGTGTGTGTGTGTGTGTGTGTAAACTCCAACATTAGAGATCAGATGAAGAAGAAGAACGTAGGAAAGAAAGATAAATGGAATAAAATAAGGAGAATAGATGATTGTGAAAACCCAAAGCTAAGAGGACTTCAATGAGGCAATGGTTAACTAAATTTAAGATGTTGATATGTTGAAATAATGAAGAAAGGAAGTACCCATTTCACTTGGAAACATAAAGGACAAATGATGACCTTCACAAAGGCAATCATGATGAAAATTTAAACCTTCTGCACAGCTAACTGCGTACATTAACACGACTTTCATAGTCCACTGCTTACAACAACATAGCTTTACTATTCCAGGAAATTTTTCCCAGGAAGATCAATGTTGGAAATAATCCCAGCAGTTGTTCTGTAAATTTCTTGAAAGATCCATGAATTCTTCAACAAAACATGGAATGAATTATACCTTAGCATTCCTCGGACTCCTTACCCTCAAACCTGGCCTTGCTGGGCACACCGTTCTCTCAGATCATGATGCTTGTGTGGTCCCAACAAACCCTCCATGTTGAAAGACCCATCCACACCGCACTGCCAAGTGTCAGTGGACATCGCAGCATTGATCCTCACCCTCTGAGAGGCCAGGAAGGCTGTGCAGGCCGTTTTCTTCTCCATCAAGGTTAGAAAGAAACAGAGCTTGATTCCATCAGCAGGCTGTTTGGGTAATATTTCAGGTAGCTAGCATTTGACAATGGTAAACATAACAGGGAGAAAATACCTATGTGGATGGGCTACCGAATAATGTATATAGAAAAGTATTTTCAAAAATTTTGAATTGTTTAGTAGTTGTAAAAGGGAGGTAGTCACAGTGACAGATGTAAGGTCAAAAGAGATATTTTTAAAGTTTATTTATTCATTTTGAGAGAGACAGAGAGAGAGCAAGTGGTGAGAGTGCAGAGCAAGGAAGAGAGAGAATCCCAAACAGGCTCAGTACTGTCGGCCAGAGCCTGACATGGGGCTTGAGCCCATGAACCAGGAGATCATGACCTGAGCTGAGATCAAGATACAGATGCTTAACCGACTGAGCCACCCAGGTGCCCCCAAAAGACATTGTTTTATTTAATTTTGTAAGATGGAAAAATGGAATGTGTATGTTTACTGGAAGGAATAATATTGAGAAGAGATAGAAACTGATGAAGCCCAGGGCAGGCCGGTGAAGGGGGCGGAATCTGGGACACACATGCCAAGATAAACTTCAATGAGGGAAGAAAGACTTCCTTCCTTACTCCAAAAAAAGGGGTGACAGATACAGATAAATGATAGCTTTGTGGGTTTAAAGATGAAGAGATCTTTTGTTTGCTATTTCCTTAAATGAACGTAAGGCTAGGGCTGCATGAGGAGAGGGTGTGGTGGAAATTTGAGGAACCACGGAGTATACAACAGTTGCCTCTAAATGTAGAAGAGGAAGCTAACACTGCCAAGAACATGTATGCACTCTGCAATCAAGATTATACAACAAATTAGCCCGATACATCTGTTTAGTACTTTCGCAAAATACAGAACATTTACCTTGCCGACAGGGATAGAAAGACTGTCCAGAGGCGTGGAGTCTTTGAGCCATGATGTCAAGGAGGACCCGACCAGAGGGAAGTCACGGACGTCTTGGACAGCAAGAGCAGCACCATGTCCACATTACATTTCTTTGAATGGATTTCACGGCAAAATTGAGAGGAAGGCACAGAGATTTCTACCTTTACGCATGCACAGCCTCCCCCGTGATCAACACCTCCCACCAGTGGGTTGCAATTGGTTATGAAGACATCATTATCACCCAAAGTACATAGTTTACATTAGGGTCACTCTAGGTGTGGTGCATTCTGTGGTCTTGGACAAACATACAATAACCTATATCCACCATCATTGTATCATGTTCTGCACTTGCCTTTCACCTCTCCAGCCCCCACGACCCCTAGCAAACCCTGATCTCTGTAGTTTCATTTTTTCGAGAGTGTCACAGACTTGGAATGGTAGAGTATGTAGCCTTTTCAGATTGGCTGCGTTTACTTACCCCGATAAACTCAGAAACGGATAAACCGGAATAATTTTTGTCCATCTTGATAGCTTTACAATCAGTTATTAGCAATACATCCTTGTCATGCTGGGCCAGACGTAGACTGCCTCAGGCACATCCTGACGTTGAGGTTTTTGAGGACTCACCTAAAAAATCTTCAAGTATGTGTTTATGTTGGTTATGAGGCCACATGCTCTATTCCATCCAGATAATGATCTATGCTTTCCACTGATGGTCAGGAATGGAGCATCTCTGAGACCTACTGGGGGAAATACTGGACAGCAAATATTTTAGGAACATGAACTTATATGTTCCATGGACTGCCTGAGTCAGAAGCACCAGCTATAAAATGAAATTTAACTTAAATTTGTCCAAATTGATGGAGGTACTCTTTCATGGTACACTTTGCTTCCTACTTCCACATGCAATGCTTAAATTCAGGAGAAACAACACTCAATAAAACCATAACTTGCTTTTTTGCTCTGCTCTTGTTCCAAACATTCTGCAATTTAGGTAAAGGACTTCAAGACTACAGGGCAATGCTGATACTTCCTTCATTCATTAGACGTGGAGCAGAAACACTGACTTAAAGCAATGATTTGAAGAACATGATAAATTTAGATTTTTCAGCCATCCTTTCTGACATCCTTTTTCTATAATTTACTACCAATTAGATGAGTCATTTCCATTTGCACCACACCCCTTCCCTTTAGAACTCTCTATAAAGAGTTTGATGCTTCCTAAATGTGTTATACAAACCAGCTTATATTACTGAGGCCTCTTCTGGTGTGTTTCTAATCTGTGAGGCTATGATCGTTTGAATTCTACACTTGAAATATTTAGTTCGGTTTGAGCCAATTACGAGTGGCTGTTAAATATTTCAAATCTCCTCTTCTCTTCTCCTAGTTATTTTAAAGACTCTACTCCAAAACTGCAGTCTTGGATATCATTTGCTTGCAGTCATTCAGGAAGTCCTATTTTAATTCTCTGCCATATATTCTATAAAAAAGAAGTTTGGCATTTCACACACATATGAGCCATCAGTCAGCCAAACTGACACAGTCAAGAAACTTGTGTGAGATGCAGATCTGTAGACAATTAACATGTCCCCATAGAATGTCAATGAGCAGAGAAGGAATTATTAGAATGGTATCATCTTAAAATTACAGTGCCTAGGAAAAATAAAAGGAAATGGAATTTTTAGTTATTTAGTATCATAAATATTAATTACAGCAAACTCCATATTTAGCTGTGGAAAGAATATTGCCAACATTTATTAATACACTGCCTGAGGTTTTTGTGTTTGTTTCACCCTCTTGTGCATGAGATTTAGTTCACTAAGATTTTAACATTCCATAAATTAAGACTATGTGCATAACATTTCAAGTATAATATTATGCAGGGTATTTATTTGATTCTTGTGTGGTACAATTAAGACTCGTGGATACAGTAATTTTCATCACTCTCACAGCGAGACATTCCATTAAGTTAGGAAAACTGAGTTCTGCCAAACATTCTGATTGTTAACATGCAACAAAAGGTCCAAAATGATTGTATTCATCCTATCAATTTTCCAACTTTTATTCTTCCTTTTATTCTTCGTGTGGTACCTGCTGAACTTTTTGCAAACTTTGCGAGCTTTCTTTTGATAGCATATGCTATTTTGAACTCACAAGCTGATTTTGGGAGTTCTTATAATTATTTATTTTTTAAAGTTTATTTATTTTGAGAGAGAGACAAAGAGAGAGGGGGGAGAGGGGCAGAGAGAGCAGGAGAGAGAGAATCCCAAGCAGGCTCTGAACTGTCAGTGCTGAACCTGACACAGCGTTTGATCTCACAAATCACAAGATCATGACCTGAGCCGAAATCAAGAGTCATAGGCGATTGAGGCTCCCAGGTGCCTTTCATTTTCATTCATTTTTTAAAAATTGGTTTGGGGAGTTCTAGTGAACTTATTCTTCTAATGTTTATGACAATTCATGAAGCCCCAGATTTATGTAAGATTTTTTTTCAAATATACCAGAGAAAAACAAAATGATCTCACTCTCTCATATTATACACTGAAAGGGTAAGTCCATAAAGCAAGAGCTTGTAGAAATGTCAACATTAAGAAATGACTTTACATGTGGGTACCTCTTTGAAGGTCTCATGATGGTTTTCTCTCAAGTTTCTTGCTGCAAGTGATGGTATTTTTTGTTATTATCTTTCACTGAGATTTAAACTTAGGTCCCAATTATATATTACGAAGGGCAGGTACCTTTGCCTATCAAAATATGAACACATGTTTTAAACATTTATTTTGTACTAAGTTCTGTAGAACTTAAAAGAGGCAGTCATTTACATTTGGAAGGGAGTAAAAAGATATGGTGGAAACCAGTATGGAAGTTCTTTATAAAGTTAAAAATAGAACTACCAGATGACCCAGCAATCACACTACTAAACATATAACCAAGGGATACAGGAGTGCTGTTTTGAAGGGGCACATGCACCTCAATGTTTATAGCAGCGCTATTGACAATAGCCACAGCATGGAAAGAGCCCAAATGTCCATTGACAGATGAAAGAACGAAGACGATGTGGTGCGCGCGCGCGCGCACACACACACACACACACACACACACACAATGCAGTATTACTCGGCAATAAAAAGAATGAAATCATGACATTTGCAACAACGTGGATGAAAATAGAGGGTATTATGCTAAGCGAATAAGTCAGTCAGAGGAAGACAAATAGCATAAGCTTTCACTCCTAGGTGGAAGTTAAGATGCAAAACAGGTGAACAAAAGTTCATCTGAACAAGAGGACAGGGACAAAACATAAGGGACCCTTAAATACAGAGAACAAGCTGTGGACTGCTGGAGGGGTTGTGGGTGGAGAGATGGGCTAAAGGGTCAGGGGTATTAAGGAAGAATCCTGTAGGGCTGAGCTCTGGGTGTTATACATAGGGAATAAATCGCTGAATCTACTTATGAAATCATTATTGGAATATATGCTAACAAAATAAAAAATAAATAAAAAGAAAACATCCTTCAAAAAAACAAGCAGTCATCAATATTATGAAAGGGGTAAAAAGATATGGTGAATATTAAAGTATCAGACGAGGAAATGTCTTATGAATGAAATATGCCTTAGCAGCAGCATTGGTTCGCAGGGTAGCATGGGACATGCGGAGACGTGGATTAAAGATTCGCCGACAAGCGTGAGAGAGAAACGGTATCTGTAACAGAGAAGACACGGAAGGCATAAACGCAGTGTGGGACTGATCTACTGGCCAGTGGTGCTGGAGAGAACGGTTGGCATCCGGAAGTCATGCACTTGGGAGGCTTGAAGAGAGGTGTCCTTGATGACAATGGATGTGCCATCAGGAAACAGTACCTCCAAGTAGGAGGCATAGAGGAGACGTGTCATTTGGTCGTAAATTCATTCTTGAGATGAGAGCAACGCACTTCAGTGGAAAGGACCGTTTGGCTTCAGTAAGGTCCAACTTCTGCACCTCCTGAAGGATTTCTGCTCAGTGCACAGCATGGTACAGGTACTTACCCAACTCCTGTTTCCTACTGATTAGTCAGTGGATCAAATCTGACACTGTTACCATTCCTAACCAGTTACCTTTAAGTCTCATATCTAAAGGCCCCAGACTTGCTCTCCCTTCTCTTCAAGTATAATTTAGAAGCATAAAAAGCGGGGCAGACCTCAGCTCCAGACATCACTTAGATAAACATGGTGCGTCAAATCTCTAGGCATCTCCTCTGTTCACCCAGTGGAAAGAAACTATCAAACTGTGCACCCCACTGCTATTCTAGCTCTTGCTATTTCAGTTCAATTTACAAGGAGGAAGATGAATTTACATGAGACCTGTCAGGAAAAAAAATCAAACTTCCAGCTAAGTGCTAGTTGAGTCTATAAGGAGGACCCTTTGCTTGCTCTTACTATACTTTAGTCACATTAGGACGTCGTCTTTTTGACCTGTTCATTGTGTTATGAGAAAATGAGAAAACCTTTTCCATTTTTCCCCCTCTCTGTGTGTCCATCCAATTTTTTAATGTTTATATATTGAGAGAGAGACAGAGAGAGAGAGAGACAGTGCACACAAGCAGGGGAGGTGCAGAGAGCCAGGAGAGGGGCACAGAGAGAATCCCAAGCAGGCTCTGCATTGTCAGCACAGAGCCCAATGTGGGGCTCGATCTCATGAACCATGAGCCCCTGACCTGAGCCGAAACCATCAAGAGTCAGATGCTTAACTGACTGAGCACCCCCCCCCCCCCAGAGCCTCTCCATCCAACTTTTAATGTTTCTTTTCCATCAACAACTTAGTTGGAAGGATATTCTATTCCTGTCTCCTTCACACCTGCAGATAAGACCTTTACAAATAGGACCTTCCCGCCCCATCCCTTAACGAGCAGGACTACAGCAGATTCCAGCCTCACCTCTGCCACTCACTAGATGTACTATCCTCAACAAGATCTTGTGAAATCTCTCTTTTATTCCTCATCTGCAAAGCGTGAACTTTGATTTTTCATTAATCATGAGATTTCCATCATGACTCCTTTCTATTAAAGATTTTCTACTCTTGGTAAGACTCATCTTTGACATTCTGTAGACTTACAGAGAAAATTACACACTTATGCAAATCAATGGGGCTGTAATTCATGACTCTCAAAGTTAAATGGCAACTCAATTCTGCTTAGCAAACTTTCTGTTTGACTATTTTGTGCTCCCACACATTTCAAGGACTCCCTTGCACCATATTCTCAGGCTGCAAAACTTAAACTCAACACAACCCAATATGCCCAGGCCAGAGACGAGGTCCTCATATTTCTACCCTCAGATTAATACCCCTAAATTCATATACAGCAAGCTGTCCCTTTCTGTCACTTACTATGTGGAACATCACTCCTCCTAGGAAAATCAAACCATTCACCTATACCCTCTCTTCACCTCCCCGACTTCCTGTCCCCTTCAATTAGCCCCCAAATTTCTGACATCATAGTTTCTACATCTTTGCGGGATCATCCTAGTCATCATGCCAGAATGTTACCATACATCTCACCTTAAATAAACGTTTTTCCTGGGGTGCCTACGTGGCTCAGTCGATTAAGCATCCAACCCCTGATTTCATATCAGGTCATGATCTCACGGACCTGAGATTGAGCCCCGCTCAGTGAGGAACCTGCTTGGGATTCTCTCTCTCCCTCTCTCTCTCTGCTCCCTCCTCTCTGTCTCTCTCTTTCAAAATAAATAAATGTTTAAAATATTTTTCCTTCTCCTTGAATCCATCTACAACTCTCACCCATTTTTCTGTTTACTTTAAAAGCAAAATATTTACCGATGGTTTCCTTTACCTACTTCATCCACTCCACCGTCACTGCCCCATCCCCAACCATACACACAGCATGCACACGCTCACACACACACACACACACACACATATGCACACACACCCACACACGTGCGCACACACCAAACACATGCACACCTTTGCCAGGCTCACCACATCAGCCATGGGACCAAATCCAGCAGGTGCTTTCTGACTGGCCTTACTCTCTCGCCCCCACAGGCCTCAGCTGAGCTCTCGTTCCCCCTAACTCCCTAAATTGTACCCCGGTGTTCATGAAATCACAATCCTCTGTTTTTCCTCCTACCCCTCTGGGTGTTCTTTTCTCCTCCTTACCTGCCAATTCCTACTCCTCTACGGAAATCCTTTATATGAAGATATTTCTTCGAGTTATGCTGGGAGCTGCACTGGCCTCACTGGATGACACAGTCACGGCAAAGAAATGGCGGACGCCTGCACAGCTCCTGCCATGAAGCGAAACTGGCATCTCCTTCTACTATTGGCTCATATTGGAAATGGGGCTGCTGTTACTGATTAGGCCTCACATTGTTCCAAATCAGACGGATGCTCCCCACACAGATAGATACCTCATGGGGAGGAGCTTATTCCCACCTCTACAAAGAAGAATGTAGACAAAGCACTGCAGATGTTCGTCAAAAGCTCTTCTAATGAGCCTCACAAACCCGAGACATAGATAATGAAGGGGGTTAAAGAAGACAAGAGTTACTATTAACTCTGGCCCGGAGAAAAAGAGCCTAACTTAGAGATAAGAAACACACAAGCGCTGGACATAAGTTACTGCACATACCTTGGCTAATTGGTACCACAAATACCTTCCCTTACTCTGATATCCGTTAGGAGGACGGGTAAGAGTAGTTACAATGTAAGCTCATACTCAAAGACCAGCACATCTAGGGCCCCTGTGGTGCTTACACCTTCAACAGCAAGTAACAAGGTTGACACAAGCAACTTCCTAACCAGCGCAAACACATTCTTCTTTTGTGAGCCAGACGGAATGACTCCCAGCCTAGTCTGTGCCTGAATCTTAGCGTTATTGATATAAACAAATGTGTCTGCTACCCCGCCATCTTCTTAGTTGTAAGATTTACTACTGGTTTAAACAGATGTGTACGTTATCTGCTTTTCACTGAGACTATCTTGTTATCCTATTTGTAAAAATTAACTACCTCACTAAAATTAGAGTAATTCTGCAAAAGTGCCTCTGTAAAACCTGCTTCTGTACACTTTTTAAAACCTCTTATCACTGAGAATTCTTTGTAGTAACAATTCCACTTTTTTGATGTCACATTAACACTTCATCTATAAATAAAGAGGTACCTGCCAGAAGGGTGGAGACGCCTGCCTGGTGATCAGAAAGAAAGCTGAGGCTCTCTCACTCTCTTTTTCGCCGACACCGTCCATCATTTCTGGGAGCCCTGGACCTCCTGGAGCTGGACTCCGGACTCCGGCAGAGTTTAACCCTGGATCCCTTCCTCCGCTGTTTTTATGCTTCATCTCTTGGTGGTTCCATTGGCCCACATGACATTCTGCTATCATTTATGTGTTGATTATTCCAGATCCGTGTCTTCAGTTGTCTACTCAAAACTCCCCTGGGGAGCTGGCCCCTCCCAGGATGCTGTCCGAAGCACTCAGTAATGTGTGTATTCTCTGGTCTCCAGGCCCCTTTATTACATGTATCAGAAGTCTTACGAATATGCTGTTTGGGCTCTTTGGTTTTTTTATTGCAGTTATTGTTTGTTTATGTTGGTCTGCAATGCAAAACAGAAGTGACGCAAGTGGTCAAGGATCATTTCTTTGACGAAAAATTATGTGTATCCAGTGTCTAGCAGATTGGACAACACACACAAGACACTCAGTAAATTGGCATGTCCTGTGGATGTCACCAATGAAAGACTGCCTTTCGGGGACCCTGCATGTGCTCTAGCTTTCTATTACATGGGGGGGACACGGCTGTGTCCCATTGCAGAGAGTCCCCATACCATCCCTACAGAGACGCACGGTGACAATAATTGGAAAAGAATTGGTATTCAGGCAAACAGATCAAGGGCAGAAACAGTTTCTAATCTTCTATCAGCCCTACTCCGAGGAGGCCCCCAAGTGCAGGCCACCACCCTCCTGGCAATTCCTGGCCACCGTGGCTGCCCAACGCCACCTGTTTGCTCCTGTGAGATCATTTGAAAACCTGAGTCTGCTCCAGTGTAAGAGTGTGTATCAATCTTTCCCAAGTGTCTGTGTTTATAAGGACACATTTCTCGTGACACATTTCCCAGCAGATCCACACACACGGATATTCTGTGTCAGAGGCCAAAAAGATCTTTGGAAATGCCCGGCAAAGTTATCGGTATCTTAACTTATGAACATCAACTTAAAAATCTGCATCCTTAATGCCGTAATTATTAGAGAGCTGGTAAGTGTTGTGACCGCCGCAAGCTGTCTCTGCCACCGTAACTGCTAGGGGAAACAACCCTTTCTTCTTAATTCTTCCTTTTTCCCCGTGTCCAGCCAAGTGTCATTGAAGCAGCCCACTTTAAATGTAAGAAATCCTATTTTTAGGTAATATAGTAATGAATGCGGCATTCGGCTGAATTTTCTCGGAAATTCTGACTTAACTGGCCCATGTATAATAAACATTGTCAGGAACCCCGCACTCCCTGACTATATTAATTAACTCTCTCTTACCCTGCACGCTTCACGTAGAGCCAGCATTTTATTCACACTGGAAAAATGTAGGCGAGGTTAGAAAGTTACATAATATTAATAAAACAAGAGTGACCGAATTAGCCTTCCTCATTCCTTATCAAGGTTCATCTGACAACCTTCTCCCAGACTCATTTCCAGGTCAGGCTGAGGCTGATTTCCTCTGGCCACTTTCTTTGCCTGTGAGGCCCCGGCGAGGGGAGGAGGCAGAGGAAGAGAGGGAGTGCACGCAGGCGACTGGAGAGTGTCCTTCGCTGTCCGACACTTGCCCACGCGGCACTATTTTGTAATGAAAAGCGACTTTCCTTATCCTCACAATCAGTTCCCTCCATTTGGAACCTGCCACAGGCTTGGCAGGGGCAATCAGACGGGCTAAGCGTTCCCGCACGGGGGGCTCCAAGCCCCTTCTCCCTTGGGCCCTAGGAGGCTGCTGAGCTGCGCCCCCCCCCCCCCCAGCCGCGCACCTGCCCCCTCAGCGGCCCGCAGGGTCGGATGGGGGGCAAGCTCGTCTTGGGTGGGCACACGCCAGGAGGCCCAGCACGGCTCATCCAACGGAAGATTAACCATACGGACTCTGAGGATCCAGCAGTCAGTTAACTCCCTGGCCTGATGCCATGGGCTCACCAGGCAAGGCAGAACCCTCTATCCTAAGAGGGGGAGGGAGATCACAGAGAATAAGAAGAAGCAGGAGTTACATCTGAAGACTTTCGGGAGAGAACACATTTAAAAGCAAGTGCACAGGGGCGCCTGGGTGGCTTAGTCTATTAAGAGTCCAGGATCTTGCAGTTTGCAAGTTCCAGCCCCACCTAGGCCTCTGTGCTGACGGCTCAGAGTGCGCCTGGATTCTGTGTCTCCCTCCCTCTCTCTCTGCCTCTCCTCTGCATATGCTCAGTCTCTCAAAAATAAATGAACATTAAAGAAAATTAAAGCAAGCACACAGAATCGGGGCCTTGCTGCATTTGTAAGAGTGTCCTTGCTGTCTGGACGTGGGTCACACTGGGCCTGTGCACAGGTTCACTACAAAGGTTTCCTCAAGTGGGAGGAATGCTGTGTGAGCATCGCATTTAAGTGTGTTCTAATTGCTTTCTGGATTTCATTTTCATTGTCCTCCGTCAGAGAAATGTTGGTCACTACTGTCCCTACACGGCACCTAACTCAGCCCTGGTGCCCGGGGGGCACGTCGCTGTGAGCCTTTCAGCCTGCGTCCATCTCTGAAGGCCTCCAGGCCCTCCACCCGGCGAGGTCGCCCACCCCGTGCAAAGGCAGGCAAAGCCCAGGCTGCTCTCCCACAGGGGGGCTCCGAGGGCCTGGAGGGGCGGCCCCCTTTCTCCCTTCTGTCTCCTACAGGCGCCAAGTATTTCCCATAGTGTGGCCGGGGTGAGTTCCTGCCGTGCAGCGGCCATGCGGAGTCAGGGGTCACGGGCACTGCAGGGCCACTTCCTGTGTCCTCCCTGCTCCCACAGGCCCCAAGGCCGGCTCAGTCCTGCCAGGCCCCATGTCCCCTTGTTGGATCTCCTGGTTTCTTCCTTGAGAGTGAACCCCCAGACCCCCACAGGCTGATCTCCTCCCTCGCCTTGGCCCCTCCAGAGCCTGGCCCTTGGCACTGTTTTACTGAAGAGGCAAATTTTTTTGCAGGTCTAGTGCCCTGGGGCCGACTCATTTGCATACATTATTTTTCTTCTGCATTTTATTAACTACAAGTTATAGGAAAAGGCCATAAAATCACATCACTGACTGTAAACAAATACGAATTCATTAAAGACAATTAGAGAAAATAAAGACGAGAAGGAACGGGAAGGTCGAGGGTTCCCACCCTGGAATCACCCACCCTTAGCCTCTCTCAACATTTTGATGTGTTAGCTCCCAGACACATTGTTTGCAGTGTGGATGTATCTTTATTTTAGAAAGTACACACCATAATATATACATAGTTTTCTTTGGGTTTTTCACTTCATATTATGCTGAACACTTGTCTATGTTATTTTCAAAAATAAACACCTCAACTTTTTAATATTTTAGTCTGTGGAAACGATGTATTTTTAACATATTCTCTCATTATTTGACTCCATTTTCCTCAAAACTTTTGCTAGCACACTAATGCTGTCTGTCAATATGTTTTTATTTTAATTTGTAAAAAGTAGAGCCATTTTGTTCTTACAGAATTATCGGTAATGTTTTATCAGGGTCCTGACTAAGCTCATGTGTTTAAGACCCCAAACTACCCAGGCACAAATGACCCCAAGTTTATTTCTCTGGTGAGAGTGTAGACTTTGGGGAGGCTCTGAGGCGATGGGACAGATCTGAGCGCCCAGGCTTCCCTCGCGGTGTCCACACTGGCTGCTGCATTTGTCAATCACACCGCATGGAAAGAGGGAAGGGAGGACACAGATCTTCCTTTTTAAGAATGTGCCTGGAACTCTCATATGGCATTTCCACGTCCATTTCCACATTTAGTCAGTAAGCAAAGCGTTCTGGGAAGCTGGGAAATGCAGTCCCCGGTGTGCCCTGTTTGAACTTGGGCCACGTGGGGTGGTCTAGTAGGAAAAGAGAGAGGAGAGGCTGGATCCCAGAACAAGTAGCAGACCCTCATGTGACCGGGAGACTGCAGCTGAGTACAGTTTTCTAATCCTTGAAACATATTTCCAAATTATACTCCCCCAATATCGCACATTTCCCTGGAACCTTATGATTTCATTTTACATATTCATTAAGAAGAAAGACTGAACTAGTTCACATTTAGCTGTATTTCCTCTTTTTTAAAAAAAAATATTTATTTTTGAGAGAGAACGAGAGAGAGAGGCATAGAATCCCGAGCAGACTTCCTGTCCGCGCAAAGCCCGAGGCAGGGCTCGGGCTCATAAACAGTGAGATCAAGACTTGAGCTGAAATCAAGAGTTGGAGGCTTAGACAAATGAGCCACCCAGGCGCCCCAACGTGTATTTCTTCCTGTGTTGTGTCGTTTGTTTACCCACGTGACTTTCCATATACATATTAAGAAATTGATCATTTCTTGAAAATACTTTTCAGTTATTTGTGTTTGGAGTTGGCAAATGCAATTTAACATTCAGAATAATAAAACGATTGTATGGTGTGTTCATTTTTTGATAGAGTTTCCCATAATTTTTATTATTAGAAAGGCTTTCGTTCTCCAATACAAATTACGTATAACTTCTATTTTAGACGTTTTGAAAAAATGCTTTCTCTTGCTTTGCTGATTGAGAATCACCTTAATGATAAAAATCCAAAACCCTGAATTTGAGCTGGAGGAAGAGACACTGGCTGACTAGAAACCAGCTAAATTTCTCCAAGGTTTTGTTATATTGTCAGTTTGTTTCCTTTATTGCTGTTTCCACAGCTAATAAAATAACAAAAATAATAGGAGGAAGTAGGTATAAAATACATATTTGTTAAATTACTTGTTTAATGAATGAATCACTGAACATTTCCTTGAAAAGTTTCAATAATGATAGTTGTTCATGTGCAGAAAAAAATGTCTATTATCCTAGATAAGTGTGTCTCAGGTCATATGCTAATAGCTTTGTAATAAAAGAGGATTTGGGGTTCAAAAAATCTTTGGAAAACATTATAGAGCTTCTCTTTTTAGGGAGATATGCACAAAGCATATTAACATATTATAGGCCCTAAAAAATGTTATGTCTTTATTTAGATATCTAAAACATTTTTGACTGAGATTACACATTTAACTGTTTGAGTGTGAATGCAAAAACTTGCAAATACAGTAATAATTCTTAGAAATTATTTAGGGAAAAAAATTCCCCTAGGGACTTTTCTTTGATTGAACAAAAGGGAATTTCTGGATAATGATTGCAAATGTATTTGAATGCCTTTTTATGTGGCCCACTATGCAGTTTTACACTAATGAACAAAATGTAGTGTCATTTCAACTGTTTGCTCTTCAATACTTTAAAACGTATTCCTCTCTGGTTTAAGTCTGCTGAAGCCAGTCCCTCTTCCCTCACTGCTGTAAGCGCATTCTGTCCCTCCCGTTGGCACTACTATGCTAATGTAAGCTGAAAATGACATTGATCTGAGCTGCTTCAATATCATCCCATTGGAGCTTACAAAATCCAGTCCATTCCCCACATTCATATGGGCACCTTTCTTAAATAGGTTTCTTTCTGTAATGTGTTTTCTTAAAAATCTTTCGCGGCACCCCACTGCTTTCGGGAAGAAGTCTAAGCTTCCGGACATAGTATGAAGTGTTCTTCTAACACCAATAATAACTTACTTTCCTATTTCCTTTATTCACCATGGTTACCACATGATCGATACATTCTAGACCAAGATTTCTTAATTACCCATAAGAATCAGATACATTGTTGTCAGATAAAAATGCAGTTTTCCAAATTGTCTCACCTGCCTGGACGTAGGTCATAGGTCCATTTTTGAAAACCTGCTCAGTCTCAGTGACACCAAAGACTACTGCATCTAAACAAATCCCAGAATTTGCCAGAAGGTCTCCCACACCAGGCCTTCCTCGTGGTTTTTCCTTCCGTGTTCTTCCAATGAACTTAATATTCAGATTATACCAATATTTCTTCCAATGTTATGAGTTAATCATTTGTTAGCAATAACTATAAAGATATCCTGTTCTTGACTAAAGAAACGTGAACCTTCTGGGATATTTATGCATCTGGATTTTAATGTGCTGAAGAAAAATGACAGTTATAGGTAACATTCATGTTCTTTGTCCATGAGAATGTTGAGATTTTTTGCCTCTCCTTTTTTTTTTTCCTGAACCTGTGCAAAATCTCATCGTGAAAGCAGAAAACTTATAAAAGATGAAGAGTTGAGGAAAAGCTTATAAAGGAACAACCAAAGGAAAAAATAATTCAACATGACCCTGCATTATTATCTATTTGGATAAAATGTTCTTGCCTGTCTTGTTTGCGTGTTTGTTTCCGTGGTGAAGTTTATCAAGATAGAATATAATTGCTTTTGACTTAGAGCCCACACATTCTGCGGATCTTCACTTGTCTTATTTTTTTTGAGAAAATGTAAGCTGCATAAATGTATGTCTTCTGTCTGTTTAGTTAACAAGATATAGTCAGTGTCTCCCACAATGCCAGGTGCACTGCAAATGCTCGACAAATGAAGGAATGAGGAGATAATCCTGTATTTTAGGGTGGAAATGAAGTCCACAGAACCAAACCATGTACTCTTTAAAACATCTTCGATCTAGCTCCCAGTTCTATAATACAGGGACTGATGTTATCACCCTCACGGTTCAGCCGCATGAATTGAGTCCCTGAAAGAAAAGAAAACTCATCTGAAGTACGCAGGAAGTATCCCGAGCTGGGAGTCACATCTGGACATTGACATTGCTCTGGGCTCTGGGTGTCTGCTCTTTTCCAGTGCTCACCAAGGCGATGGAGCTCCTCATTATATTTGGGTTAAAGTTTAAGATACAATGTCAAGGATCGGTCCACCTCTTTAGAGTTTTTCCCTGGGTATCCATAATATCATTGTCAACTCATGCTTTCTTCAATCTATCAACAGAAATTTGCTCTCCTTATTCTCTTATATCTTCAGCCCAGCCTTGCTTTTGAGCAAGCTGACCAAACCTGGCAAGATTTTACTGGGTCCAAATACACAGCCGGCAGGGCATGAACCCATTTTGCAGTTTGAGAACAACTATGTGATGAGCCTGAGTAGCGTCTGGAACTGCACGGCTCCAGAACTGTAGTCTCTTGGCCTACTGCCTTTGTTTGTGATTTGTACATGAGTGTGCGTGGTCTTCTAACTGATATCTGCTGGTTAGCCACAACCTGGGAGCGCTGCCCGGAGCCGTCCACTTAGCCGTGGCTCCAACGCTCTGCTTGTGATGGTTCTCCTTGTATTCAGGTGGGGCTTGGGGTCTACTTCCGACAGACGATTCGCTTAAGATCACCATGCCATATTTCTGCTGCTTGGAGATAACTGTTCAGTGAGAAAGATCGGATAGCTTGAGGATCAAATTCTGTAATGAATCAAGACAAGACTGCATTTTACATTTGGGAGGTGATACTGTACTTGTGAATAGCTGCCCCACCAGTCAGTACTCCAGCTCACCCTGTAGATGTGAGTCATGGCTGCCTGTTTCTGATTTTATCTTCCTCATCACTGATCTTTATTACTAAGGACTCCACATACGTGAGGGCTCCTGAGAATCCTGTGAGGTGGGGAGTGCAGATAACATTAATTCCTTAGAGAGAAGTGGAGCTCAGACAGCACCCTTCCAGGGGGAAGATACTGACTTGAATTGACTTTTCTGCATCCATATCTTTCCACTGCCTTATGCAGATGATAGGGCTAAAATAAGGAAAACTAGATTCCCAATGGCAAAAGTGCTATGCAATTAACATGTGATTAAAATAAATAATAAGATAGGAATTGGATCTATTAATTCTTACATATGAAGACCCTAGACCTGTGCTATATAATTGAACTTTTTGTGGAGTATAAATATTATATTCAACAGTCACTATTCACATGTGACCAGTACAACTGAGAAACTGAATTTTTTACAGTTTTTAAGTTCCAGTGTAGTTAACAAGCAGTGTAATATTAGTTTCAAGTGTATAATATAGTGAGTCAACATTTCCATACAACACCCTGCGCTCCTCACAACAAGTGCCCTCCTTAATCCCATCACCTATTTCCCCATCCGCCATCCACTCCCCTCTAGGGACCATCTGTGGGTTCTCTATAGTTAAGAGTCTATTTTTTGGTTTGATTCTCTTTTCTTTTTCCTTTGCTCCTTTGTTTTGTTTCTGAAATTTCACATATGATTGAACTCATATGATATTTGTCTTCCTCTGGCTGATTTATTTCACTTATAATAATACTCTCTAGTTCCATCCATGCAAGATTTCATTCTTTTTTATGGCTGAGTAATATTCCATTGTTTGTCTAGGCCACATCTTCTTTATTCATTTATCAGTCCATAGCCACTTGGGCTATTGTAGATAATGTACTATAAACATCAGGGTGCATATACCCCTTTGAATTAGTATTTTTGTATTCTTTGGGCAAATACTTAATAGTATGATTGCTAGATTGTCGAGTAGTTCTATTTTCAATTTTTTGAGGAACTTTTATACTGTTCTCCAGAGTGGCTGCACGAGTTTACATTCCCACCAATGGTGCAAGAGTGTCCCCTTTCTGCACATCCTCTCCAACAACTGTTGTTCCTTCTCTTATTGGTTTTAGCCATTCGGACAGGTGTAAGGTGACATCTCCGTAGAGCTTTGATTGGTATTTCCCTGATGATGACTGATGTTGTACATCTTTTCATGTGCCTGTTGGCCATCTGCATGTTTTCTTTGGAAAAATGTCTATCATGTCTTCTGCAAATTTTTTAATTGGATTATTTTGGGGGGATGTTGAGTTTATAAGTTTTTTATATTTTTTGAACACTAACTCTTTATTGGCTATGCCGTTTGCAAATATCTTCTCCCATTCAGGAGGCTGCCTTTTGTTTTTTTTGATTGGAGAAACTGTGTGGAGAAACTGAATCTTAAAATTTATTTAAATTTAATTTAAATTTAGATATCCCAGGTAGATAATGGCTACCATGTTTGACAGTGAAATTCCAGTTTCTTAAGATTAAGAAAATGTAGCTGATAATAAAATCCCCCAAGTCAGTCATAATACTCAAGAATATGCATAATTTACTTGAAGCAAGGGATGTTGGATTACTATTAAAAATGAACTTGACCCCAAAGTATAAAATTATATAATTACAAAACTTTCTGGGAATACACACAGTTGTTCATGCAGTGATAAAAACCAATACCAATATGACATGATGTCAACCCTCCAGGCTGGTAAGATCTATCACTCTTGGTTACTCCCCTTGCAGAGTATGAGAGAATGATTCAATCTGACACGGCATAAGAGGAGAAAAAAGTCAAATACCAACTGCCAATATCACATTCCATTGTATGTGCTTTACTCTGTGGCAGGGCTATTTTTCAGCAATAGCAGAATCTAGGGCAGCTGCCAGTCATGTCATACATTATCTGATGACACAACGGAGAGTCCGTGGAGAGAGGAGGACACTGTCTCCTCAGGGACCGTGTTTCAGCTTTAATTCCTTGAGTGGCTTCCGTACTCAGCCCATGGGTGTTCTCTTCTTGCCAACTCTATTCCTGGCTTCAGCTGTGACCGTGACACTGATTTTCCCAGAAAGCCAACTGGCTGACAATCTCCGGGGACCCTAGGAATGACTACTTGAGACCCAGGCTCAATTTGAAATGATAGAGCAAGAGTTTGGAGCAAGAGGCAAAGCAAGGGTGAAACCAGTTAAAAGGTTTATCACCTAGCAAAGAACACCTCCGGGGCACTGTGAGAGATGGCTATTTAAATTTCATAACAAAATTAAAACCAAAAAAAGATCTCCTCTCTGAATTTATCTAAGATGTGTATAACTGAACACAGATGAATCTCAGTGCATTCCAAGCTATATCATTAGAAAATTTTAGTATCTTTGGAATGTTTCATAACAAGTAATGGAAAACTACCCACATTTTTCAGAACCGAGGCAAGAAGAAACACTGTTATTATTTGTAACATAAAATTCGCTATGGAAATCCCACAGTAACTATTACAAGATTCAGTGTTTGGGGCATGAATCATTTATATGACTTCTACAGTTCCCTACCGTGGCTGATGTGGTTTATCTTAATTTTACTAAGCCATTCAGCATCATGCCTTATAATGTTCTATATACCAAATTGAAATATGCCAAATGTTATATATGTATAATGTTCTATATACCAAGTTGAAATCTGTTCTGTGTCTACACACACACACACACACACACACACACACACACACACACACACACACACAGAGTTATGTACCTATGTACTATGTGTCTATCATCTATCTACCTACCTACCTACAGTTACAATAGCTGGTTGAAAAACTGTATCCAAAGAGTGTAGATTTTTAACTTAGAGGGAACATTTTTGATTGTGGAGATCTCGCCTTCAAAACAAAAACCTGAAAGTTCTTTTAAAAGTAATACTGAATGATGGGAACAAAAGGCTTCTTAAAAGGCCGATGCAAGCTTACCAAGGACACGAATACCATGTGTGGTGAGTACTCCTATGTTCTTGGTACTCTTCAGTCCATACCAGCATTATGGTGTTCAGCCCATGTCCAAAAAGAGGCAGCTAACACCAGGGAGTCTCTAGAAATGAAGGCTTTGGAGTAGCAGTTTGCCTTCTGTGAACAGTCTACAAGTGTGGAAGAGTCATAGAGAGACAATACCAATGGCTGAAATAGTCATGACGGGAAATTCAGTTTAGAAGATTAGCCAAAATTCCATCTTCTAATCCACAGTGTTTTGCCAAATAGCAATTAGATTTGAGACCCATGACTTTGGAGTAGAATATTTAACTTTAATGCAAGAAATAAATTTTAGTGCTCTATTAAGCGTCCTTTGAGGTATCCAGGATAGAGTTGAGATTTTAGGTGGCTGTTGGTTTATTTCAACTTCATCCCTATTTATCCTATTCCTCAAACAACTCTGCAACATAGATCCTACCATCTTTATATTTAGAGCTCTGTGGGTTACCTAAGATTACCAAAGAAATAGTTTGTTTTTCCCCATAAAGATTTCCAGCTGATACAGAACTGCTCTTTGAAAAGACTACATTTATCCATTGAATTAGTTTGACACTTTGTTCAGAAATCTGTTAAGGTGAATGCATAAATAAGATGTGGTACATTCTGACAATGGAATATTATTCAGAGCTAAAACTAAGTGGGCTATCTAGCCATGAAAAGACATGGAGGTGGGCCGCCTGGGTGGCTCAGTCAGTTGGGCATCCAAATTCGGCTCAGGTCATGATCTCATGGTTCATGGGTTTGAGCCCCACATCGGACTCTGGGCTGACAGCTCAGAGCCTGGAGCCTGCTTCTGATTCTGTGTCTCCCTCTCTCTCTCTGCCCCTCCCCCATTCATGCTCTGTTTCTGTCTCAATAATAAATAAAAACATAAATTTAAAAATGTTTTTAATTAAAAAAAAGAAAAGACATGGAAGAAGTTTAAATGCATATGACTTAGTGAAAGAACCAATTTGTAAAGGATACATAATGTATTAGTTCAACTACATGACATTCTGAAAAAGTCAAACAAACTATGGAGACAGTAAAAAGATCGGTGGCTACCAGTTGGGGGGTGTGGGTGGGAGGGACGAAGAGGCAGGGCATAGATGATTTGTAGGGCAGAGAAAATACTCTCTGCTGCCATAATGATGAACGTACATTGTACACCTACCCGAACCCATAAACTGCACAGCACTAAGCGGGAAAGCTAATTTAAACTATGGACTTGGGCGATAACAGTGTCTCAATGTAGGTCCATCAATTGTAACAAATGTATCCTTCTGAGGGGGACGTTGATAAGGGGAGGAGTAGGAGTATATATGGGAAATCTCTATGCATTTCTTTCCATTTTTCTGTGAACTTAAACGTATTCTGGGGTGTCTGGGCGGCCCGGCTGGTTAAGTGTCTGACTTCTGATTTAGGTTCAGGTCATCATCTCATGGTTTGTGGGTTCTAGCACCACATTAGTCTCCATGCTGGCAGCGTGGAGCTTGCTCTCTCTCTGTGCCCCTCCCCTACTCGCTCTTTCTATCTCAATAAATAAATAAATAACTTTTTAAAAGTACAGTAGGCATATCTGGGTGGCTCAGTCGGTTAAGTGTCTGACTTCAGCTAAGGTCATGATCTCATGGTTCGTGGGTTCAAGCCCCGTGCCAGGCTCTGTGCTGACAGCTAGCTCAGAGCCTGGAGACTGTCTTCAGATTCTGTGTCCCCCTGGCATATTCTGAGTCCCTCTCTGACCCTCCCCTGCTCATACTATCTGTCTGTCTCTCAAAAATAAATTTAAAAAAACATTAAAATTTTTTTTGAAAAAAAAGTACTCTAGAGAACATTTCAGAAAGTCTATTGACCATGTATACATGGATATATTGCTGGAGACTCTTTTTCATCATCCCATATGTATTTACAAGGTCCTGATTACACAAGTTTTACAGTAGATCTAAAATTCCAACAATATAAATCCTTCGATTTTGTTAGTTCTTTTAAATGCTTTATATATTCTAGACTATTTTCCCTTCCCAATAACTTTTAGACAGATTTTGAAAATTTCCACAAATGAGTTATTTACTTGTGATTAAAATTTCATCAAATAAAAAAAATTTAAAACTTTTAAAATATTAAGAGTTCTGGATCATAAACATGGTATGCATTTACATTTATTCTGGGCTTTTACATTTCTCCCAGCAGGTAGGTTCCATTTATATCATTATTAAAAATTTCCCTGAATATTTTATGTTTTTGTAGTCCTTTTAAATGGTATTTTTACATTTTTATTTTTCAAGTGTTTAATGCTAATTTATGCAAATACGTTTGATTATTGAATTATTCCTTGAATCTAGCAATTCTGCTGTTTACTTATTCTAATAATATTTTTTGTAGATTTTGAAAATTACGTGTAAGATACATCATCCGTAAATAAACACATTTTTCTTCTTTACAATTACAAAGCCCCACTCTTAAAATTCCTGGAGCACCGCTGAAAAGAGGTGATGAAAGTCATTGCTATCTTCTTCCTGATGGGCAGTAGTCAGACTATAGTGCCAGGTGGAGGGAGTTTTGTTTGTTTGCTTGAGTATTCATTGGCAGTGAACCTTTTCCAGGTTGTAAATGTTTCTTCCTACTCCTAGTTTACTAAAACATTAAAATATGAATAGGTATTGAATTAATAAAAAACGTTTTCACAAAACTTGAGATGATTGCATGATTTTTTTAGTATAGTAAATTATACTGATTTCTCTTTTTTGTCAGTTTATTTATTTATTTTGAGGAGGAGAGGGGCAGAGAGAGAGAGAGAGAAAGAGGGAGAGAATCCCAACTAGGCTCAGCACTACCAGAACGGAACCAGGATCGATCACATGAACCATGAGATCATGACCTGAGCCAGAATCAAGAGTCAGATGCGCAATCCACTGAGCCACCCAGGTGCCCTATATTGATTTCCAAATGTCAATCCACCATTGCATTTCTTGTTTCAACTGAACTTGATCATGGTGATATATCACCATTTTAACAAATAGCTGAAATCAATTTGCTTATATCTTATTAAGGATTTTAATGTCTGTATTTATGAAAATACAGGTCTGTATTTTCCTTTTGTGGTGTCTCTGTATATTAGTTTTAGATAAAATACTTCTGTTTTAGAGTAATTTTAGAGTAACTTAGTAAATTGTAGAGCAATACTGATATTAAAAATTGGTGTGGCAAGTCCTCTATTTTCTCAAATATTTTTTGTAGGATTGGTTTTATTTTCTCTTCAATTTTGATAAAAATCTTGGTGAAGCCATAGGGCCTGTAGTTTTCTTCACAGGAAGGCTTTTGATTTTCACTTTAACGTTTTAAATAAATATAAAGATATTTAATTTAAAAAATTAATGTTTATTTACTTGTTCAGAGAGAAAGAGACAGAGCATGAGTGGGGGAGGGGCAGAGAGAGAGACACACACAGAATCCAAAGCAGCTGCAGGCTCTAAGCTGTCAGCACAGAGCCCCATATGGGCCTTGAATCCACAAACTGTGAGATCATGACCTGAGCTGGTCAGATGCTTAACTGACAGAGCCACTCAGGTGCCCCTAAAGAGAGTTAATGTTTGTCTTTCTTCTTGAGTTTTTTCATAAACTGTTTTTAAGAATTTTGTCTATTTTGTTGAGTCTTCAATTTTATTGCATGAGGTTTTTTATATTATTCTTTTATTATTCCATTAATAGCTGTAATATTATCAGCTATTAATTAATCCTCCTTACTCCCTTATTATCCTATGAATGAATAAATTATTCTATTTTTTTCCTATCCCTAATATTGGTAATATTTTTCCACATTTTTACTCTTGATCATTCTTGCTAGAGTTTTATTTCTGTGCTGATATTTTATAAGAGTCCATTTTTGGTCTCATTGATTTACTCTGTTAATGGTTCATGTACTGTTTCAATATTTTCTGCTGTTATTTTTGTTTTATCTAAACCTCTACTTTAGGTTTGATTTGCTGTTCTTTCCTAGTTTCTGAATATGGAAGATTAGATCATTGCTTTTAAATATATTTTTTTCATTCTTACATAAGTATATAAATCAATAAAATAACCTGAAAGCACATCTTCAGCTCTACTCCAAGTTCTTGGTATGGTAGGTTTTATTTTCATTCATTTCTAAAATGTTATATTTCTCCTTATCATTTCGTTTTGACTCATGAATTATTTGGAGGGGTTGCTATTTTTAAATAAAATTTTCAAATATTTGAGGATTTTTTAAATGTGTTTATGTTATTGATAACCTAATTCCGTTCTGTGGTGATCAATTCTGTTCTGAGAATGTTTTTTGGTAAAATGTCAAATACTTTCAGATGTCTTGATATGTGTTTTATCACATAGTATATGTGATATAGTGAATGTTCCATGAGCCCTTAAAAAAATGACCACACTGTTATATACGTTATTTGGGAAATTTTACAGATATAAATTAAGTCATTTCTGTTGATAATTATCTCCACACATTGTATACATTTCCTGATTTATTTACTACTTGTTTTATTAACTATAACCCACATGTTGAAAGTTTCAAATTTATTGTGAATTTATATTGTGAATTTATCTCTTTTGTCAGTTCTATTAGATTTTGGCTCATGTACTATGAAGCATTTTGTTAGGCTTATATACTTTAGGATTTTTATATCTTTTATATAAAATGACCACCTTATAACTGGAAACAGCCTCTGTTGCTAACAATATTCCTTGTTCAGAAGTCTACTTAGTTTGATATTAACACACTTTAGCAAGCATATGATTATTATTTACATGATCTGCCTTTTTGAAATTAGATATATTATTCCTTTCTTAGATGCTCAGTTTAAGTAATATCCGCAAGTGTTTTCCATCACGTTATTCCATCCATAGAGATCAGGCTCTACTCAAAGTGCCCTACTGGCTGTTCTTACTAGTTTCCTATCTCTGTTGTGACAAATTACCATAAACTCCATGACTTCAGATGATCCACATTTGTTCTCTAATGGTCTTGGAGCTAGAAAGTCAGAAATGAGTCTTCAGAGCCTAAAATCAAAGTGTTAGTAGACACTCCTCCAGGAGAGAATACCTTCCTTACTTCTTCAAGCTTCTAGAGACTTCTGGCATCACTTTGCTTCTTGGCTCATGGCTGCGTCACTCTTGTCTCTGCTTTTTTTATTGCACTGCCCTTTCCCTCTGACTTTGGCTACTTCTGCATCCCTCTTAACAGCACCCTGTGATTCTTTGGAGCCCATCCTGATGATTCTGGAAAATCTTCCCAACTCAAGAACGTTCGCTTAATCCCATTTGCAAAGTCACTTTTGCTCCACAAGGTATCACTCACGGGGGATTAGGAAGGGAGCATATTTGGTGACCATTATTCACCCTGCCGCACCGCTTGAAGCCCATCTCCCTTTCCAGCACCTGCCTCCTGACAACCACAGATCTGACTTCCATTCTCTAACTTGGTTTCCACTGAATATCATGTAGGTGAAATCGCATACTCGGTCGGTTTTCTGTGTCTGTAAAATGCTGTGGGGACTCATTCTTTGTGTGTGTGTTTCCATAATTTGCTGCTTTTCCGTGTTGTTTTACTCCATTGTGTGGATATTCCATGGTTTGTTTATTCATAGATTCATGGACATTTGTGTTGTTTTCAGCAATTATGAATGTAGCATCTAGAAACATTTGTGCTCAGCTTTTTCTGTGGACAAGTATTTCTATTTCTCTTGGGTAAATATCTAAGAATAAGAATACTGGTCACATGTTTTCCAAACAGCGACACCATTTTGCATTTCCATGAGAAATACACAAGAATTCTAGTCATTTTGCAACCTTCCCATCAGTAGGTATTATACCAAAAGTAAACTTGGTTTATTTTAATTTTTAAATGTAATTTAGCCCTTTCAGTGAGTAGTAATAACTCATTGTGATTTCCGACTTATATTTCCTTAAGGACTAATTTTTTAAAATTAATGTTTTATTATTTTTGACAGAGACAGAGCATGAGTTGGGGAAGGGCAGAGGGAGAGGGAGACACAGCATCTGAATCAGGCTCTAGGCTCTAAGCGGTCAACATAGAGCCCATGGGGCTTGAACCCACGAACCGCAATATCATGACCTAGGCCAAAGTTGGATGCTTAACCGACTGAGTCACACAGGGGCCACTCCTTAAGGACTAACTGTGCTGAATACATTTTTAAGTGTCCATTTCTGCTCTTTATAGAAATGTCTCTGCAAACAATGTAAAGGATATTCTCACTGGGTGAAGAATTACTGGCTGATAGTTTTATCCCTTAAGTGTTTTGAAGATTTTAACCACACTGGTCTGATTGCAATCTCAGATGTACAATGTGCCAGACTCTTTCATTATTTTTACTTTTTCTTCCTCTGTATGTCAGGTTTCCATTTCTCTGGATACATTTATGATTATTTTTTCCTTTACCTTTGGTTTCCAAAGTTTGCTTATGATGCCTAGATTTTTCTTTGTCTATTATTTCCCCCATAAGGATTGGCTTGGGGATTTCTGAGGTTCTTAGATTTATGGTCTGTTGTGTTTTATTAATTTTAGAAAATTCTTTCCTATTATCTCTTCATTTATCACACATGCCGTATTCCACTTTTCTTCTTTTTATGTGAGGGGGTCTAATTATACATATTTTAGACTCAGTTATTTCTTCATAATTCTTTGATGTGGCTGTATTCCTTTCCCCTTCTCCTCCTCCTTTCACCTCCTCCTCTTTTTCTTCCTTCTCCTCCCCTTCTTGTTCTTCTTTTAAATTTCACCTGATCTTTCTTTGTTTTCATCTGGGAAATACTTATTGATCTGTCCCTGAATTGACTGAATTATTATTTAGCTGTATCTAGTTTTCTACTAGTTGACAGGTGGGGCTGGGCACCTGGATGGCTCAGTTGGTTAAGCATCTGACTTTGGCTCAGGTCATGATCTCACAGTTTGTGAGTTCAAGCCCTGCATCAGGCGCTGTGCTGACAGCTCAGAGCCTGGAGCTACTGCAGATTCTGTGTCTCCCTCTCTCTTTGCCCCTCCCCTGCTCATGCTCTGTCTCTCTCTGTCTCTCAAAAATGAATATAGGTTAAAAAGAAATAAGTTGACAGAAGGATCTGTCATCGCTGATATTGTTTTATTAAGTATTTTATTTATGACTTTTCCATTTTATTTATTTTCCATTTTATTTATATATTTTTAAAAATCTCTTTTTCATGAGTGTTGTTCAGTTTTTCTACTACGTTATTATTATTATTATTATCATTATTATGGTTTATTTATTTTTGAGAGAGAGAAAAGAGAAAGAGAGAGAAAAAGCATAACCAAATGAGGGGCAGAAAGAGAGGGAGACACAGAATCTGTCAATACAGAGCCTGATGTGGGGCTCAAACTTACAGACTGTGAGATCATGATTTGAGCCGACGTCAGACGCTTAACTGACTGAGTCACCCAGGTGCGCCTCTCTATTGTTTAAAAAAAATTTTTTTAAACAAACATTTTATCTGTCTGATGGTTCCAGCATCTTTTTTTTTTTTTTTTAAATTTCTGGGTCTTATACTATTGGTGGTTTTATCCTCTGACAATGTTGATATTTATTTCTTTCCTTCCTTCTTGTTCTATAAATCACATTGCATTTAATAATTGAAGCAAGTAAATATAAACAATCCCAAGTTATCATTTATTTTCTCAGTTTGAGGAAAGCAGTGCAACTAGAATTGATGATTTTCTAGGCAGAAGTGGTTCCCCAGTACTTTTGTTCAGTTTACTGATGTTGAAGGACAGTATCTATACTGATTCCGCACTGCCGAAGATACAGCAACAAGTTGATCGTCACCTAAACACTGGGGTGGTGAAGTTTCTCCTTCACGAGGGATTATTTAAAACATATCTAACGCTTTCCTCCATAATGTGCTAAATTATAAGCATCCGGTACAATGTGACATCCAAAGGTTTCACCTCTGTCTGTTACCGGGTATTTCCATTAGTGCCTTTTATGTAGAATTACAAAATACTCTCTCATATTTCTGTGTGTACAAAATTTATTCAGCCTACTTGACTATAATCTCTTTTGTGTCAGGATAATGTTCTATTCAATTTTGTTTTTCCCAACCACACTGCTTACTGACGGGTCTAGTGCACAGAACAAATTTGATTTGAATTAGCTAGATTGAATTATTTTTATTTAAAAATTAATACTCTTCTGATCAAACCAGCTCCAACACTTTTCATAAGCTGTTGTGTTTGTAATTTTTTCACACGTTTCCTAGCTAATATATGACGCATTCCATTCAGGGCAGCTGGCGTGATATCTGGAATAGATGTAGAGCATGGATTCTTGATGACCGGGCATTACCAGCTGGTAGAGCAGATAACTGGGTAAGAAATAACAACAGCAGATAAAGTTGTCTCTGCTCTGTTCCAAAGGAGACCCTCAAAGACACCCTAAAACACATAATTTTCCTTTTTAAATTTAGACAGATTCTGGCATACTTTAAAGGGAGGCCTAGAAATTCTTTCTGTAACTAATGAAACAATTGAGAATTTATCCTTTTGTATCTCCCTGCTTAAATTGCTAAAAAAATGTCTGTGGTATCGAGATGAATAATGATTGTATAATCTTTGCTGATTTAAGACCCACTTATATAATTAGCATCTTTCCAAATCAGGAAGGTGAGTATGACTTATGAAGAGGATTCTGATGTTACAGAGAGTACCTGGAACACGGACGGCAAAAAAAAAAAAAAAAAAAAAAAAAAAAAAAAAAAAAAAAAAAAAAAAAAAAAAAAAAAAAAAAAAAAAAGGTCCCAGCCATCATACTGAGGGGGAAGGTAGCTGGCATGCTGTTGAGTTTGACGAGATTAAATACTATTTTTGTTAAGCCTTGCTAACATTACTTTCGGGAAGAGTTAGGTTTATAGAGTATACTCTAGTAAATCAAACATCTTAGGTTGCTATAAAAACAGAACATTCTGAATTTAAAGAGAATGAAACTGAATCTCTCCTCTAAGTGTGTTTCTGAAGAAGTTTATCTATTTGAATAAATAATATCATATTCTTGTTCAACAATCAGAGCGCCTTAGTAAGGAAAATTGCATGCAATCTGGCACTGCAGAAACCCATCTGCAAAAAGAGAGAGAGAGAGAGAGAATGAAAATTAATGATTAGCTATATGAAACACAATCATAGAATAATATAATTTTAGGGCTTATCTAGTCCAATACCCTTAATTTACACATACAATAACCAAGGCCTAAGCTCACAAAGAGAATTTAATGACAGGGCTCAGAACTTGAGTCCTGTACATTTCAGATCAGATGTCTTTTCTTTTGGATCATCTGGGGAAAGTTGCAGAGGCTGATATTCACACAATCCTCCTGTAATGATTGCGCTAAAAACCAAGAGTAGGAATAAATGTGGCTTTGGAATTTTAGGTATTGACACTGTTGTGGGCTTAAAGCTACTGAAGTAGAATTTAAAGATGTTCTCTACCGATCCTGCATGGCCAACAACAACATAAAAGGGATCAAAGCCCAGACGTCAATAGGAAAGGAAGGACGTCTGAATGAAATGCACGTCAAAACGTGTGGTGCTGATCTCTAAGGAAACGTACTAGCTCTGTGTGAACAGATGCTTAAATATGTCCAAAAGAGGTTTTGAAATGAAACAAAAAACCAAAAACTGTGTTTCTACCAACCCTCCCTCCAAAAACAGCAACAACAGAAAACAGGCTTAGGATAATAACTGTCACATTTATGCACAAGAGGTTGAAAAGATAGGATGACATGAGGTTCAGAAAGATAGACAGGAAGTATTTGCTTGTAATTACCACTGTGAAGTGGGATTAATGGGGTGAATGACACTTTTCTGTGTTTTTTTTTCTACTTCACATTTCTGGTTTCTTTTCATCCTATAAATGCCCATGCACTACTTTTTCTAATAATGTTTTATTCTAAATGGTGCTGCAGTGAAAATCTGTCAATTCTGTAAGTCACCGACTAAGGATATTTATCTGTATACATCCATTTCAAACATTATCTACACATTTTTAACTGTTACATCCTTTTCAAACATTATCTACACATTTTTTAAATGTTTTTATTTATTTTTGAGAGACACAGCATGAGCAGGAGAGGGGCAGAGAGAAAGGGAGACACAGAATCTGAAGAGGCTCCAGGCTCCGAGTTGTCAGCACAGAGCCCAACGCGGGGCTAGAACTCACAAACCACGAGATCATGACCTGGGCTGAAGTCGGACATTTAGCCAAGAGAGCCAGCCACCCAGGTGCCCCTCAAACATTATTTAAATGCATAAGGTATGTCAGAGAGATCAGAGAAAGTGATAGGCTTCTAATAAGGAGCTAGATACCAATAGTTATTCTAAAAGGAGCACAGGTTCAGAGAAATCTATTTTGGAATGAAAGAAAATTGTCATCCTGAGTAACTGGCAAATATCTTCAAAATCCTTCATGTTAAACAAATGGTTCTGGCTTACTGCTTGTCTGCTAAAACTCTGATAAACAGTCTGTCCTGGAAAACTGTAAATTCCCCCAAATATATGTCACTAAATAGCTAAGGAGGCATTGTCTTCTTTACAGGTACGTTGTGAAAACCCTAACTTAAACCCACTTCTCTGCTCTCCCTGTTGACACATGCATTGTCTCAGTGTCCCCCTGGGTCTCAAGTAGGCACTGAATTGTGAGATTAGGGCAAACTCATTCCGTTAGCTGACAATGTTCATGTCTTCTTGTTATCTACTTCTTCTTAAAATATAACTTGTAACCACACTATAGATTTCAAGGACTTCCAGAGGCACTGACTTCCACAGGTCTAGTCTAATCATTAAGAGCAGCGGTAACTGTTTTTGGTTCTAATAGACTCTCTCTTCAATTAGATAAGACATCCCCGGGAAGTGAGGTTGAAAAGCAGTATATCAGGAATCAACTGATCCACATTCCATTTCCATCCTGGTCCTTATTAAATGTGTGGACTTGAATCAGTCACTTAATGCTTCTCTGTCTCAGTGATTGCTTCTTCAGAAACTATAAGAATCCTAAAATTAAATAAATGCAGCTTTCAATTGTATTTCCCACCAAACTGTTACTGAATTCCATACCTTCAAAGATCATTTTTGAAAAATTAGGCTGAGTGGTTGTTGAAGTGATTTTATGTTATTAAGAAGGAATTTAATGACCTCACTTACATGAGCCCAGTCTTTGCCAAATATCTGTTGGGTAGTGACTTTTAGATAGTAGAAGTCTACAAAAGGTTAATTTCAATGACAAAACCAATTTATTCCTTTCCCATACAAAAAGCCCAACCATTTTTCATAACACGTACAAAATTCCCCAACATCTATATAATTGCTAATCCAAAAACTTCTCTTAAAAAGTAAAATATAAAAAGTAATAATCACCCAGTGAATATTTGTGATCCTTCTTTTTCCTGTCTTTGGAACAAAGATAAGACACCAAGTTTAAAGAACTATTCGAGAGTAAATTCTTTGCTATCTAATGCTAAAAATTGTTCAGGATTTTCTCTGCCCACTTAAGAAAACCAGCCTTACAAGACTGCTTTTGCGGCGGGGTTGTGGATTAGGAGATGGGGTAACTGGGAGAGGGCCAGTAAGGGAGACACTTGTAGGGAGGAGCCCTGGGTGTTATTCGTAGGGGATGAATCACTGGGGCCTACTCCTGAGATCATTACTGCACTATCTGCTAGCTGACATGGATGTAAATTAAAAAGCAAACAAATAAGTAAAATTAAAACAAAAAGAGTAAAACAAAACAAGACTGTTTGCTCTTTGTCCTTTGCTTCTTCTGAAATTTGGAAGTCAGGAAAAAATGGAGAGCCAGTTAATTCCACATTCTATAAGCTGTTATAATACCTTTTTCCCCCAAAATTGGTAAATTCATTTTCTTCATGTCAAATATTTTTCCTTTAAAAATTTTTTTAAATGTTTATTTATTTTTGAGAGACAGAGCATGAGACGGGGAGGGGCAGAGAAAGAGGGAGACACAGAATCAGAAGCAGGTTCTGATAGCTCAGAGCCTGACACGGGGCTCAAACCCACAAACCGTGAGATCCTGACCTGAGCTAAAATCCGGCACTTAACTGACTGAGCCCCCCAGGTGCCCCAAGACTATTTCACTACTTTAAAAAGATATTTTCTTTCACTAGTGTGAGGAGGACGTTACTGAGCATGTCCATCATGGCTACACATTGGGAGAAGAGCTGTATTTTTATGAAAACAAAAGCAGAGACGTGATTGTGATTCCCTGTATATCTTCCCACCAAGGCTTTTCGACACCCGAAAGCCCCCCCATTGATGCATGCACGTACGTGTATCATAGTGGTTTTTCAATGCAGGTAGTGAATTCTGGAGACAAATGTGCATTCGTACAGTGAAATACAGATTATGAGTTCAAATAGCGGGGGAATCGGATCCTATATGTTCTGTTAACGTGCCCTCTAGCGTCTGTATGCTGGCAATGACTTTGGTTCACCTACTTCACACATGTCTTTGTAATAATACTTAAATGGAAACTGTAAACGTAATTAGAACAGAATTTACCTCTCGAAGATTACCTACATTTTAAAAAACTGCTAAGCTAGAGATAGAAACATATGTATGTGCATATAAAATTGGAATCAGGTATCATGCATAATCAGAATGTGTGATGAAGGAGGCCGTTGAAAAGATGGCCACGTTTTCAATAGGAAAAGGCAGTGTCATCGATGGAGAGCTATACCCGTCCTGAGTCTACAAGATAGATTGTCAGTCTTTGAACCAGAAGTGACCCCGAGAATACGGAAGTGACTTCATCCACGGTCACCTGTGTGCTATTTGTTCTCCTATGTGTCGTGGAGGCATAACTCTTAAACTTTACTTCCTGTCCCAGAAACCCACACTCCCACTTAGAGGTAATGAACCCTGTAACTTCAGTCCACAAATTATGGAGTCTTCACTACCATTCACATAGCCGAAGTTATTTGTTCTTAAGTAAGGAGCGATATAAGGTAGAGATTAAAAGCAAAGATTTGAGGGGCACCTTGGTGGCTCAGACTGTTGAGCCTCTGACTTTGGCTCAGGTTGTGATCTTGCGGTTCATGGGTTCCAGCCTCGAGACAGGCTCTGCACTGACAGCTCAGAGCATGGAGCCTGTCTTCGGATTCTGTGTCTCCCTCTCTCTCCGCCCCTCCCCCACTCACACTCTGTTTCTGTCTCAATAATAAATACATAAAAAAAATTAAAAAAAAATAAAAGCAAAGATTGAATCTCAACCCACTTAACGCTGGTGTGCCTTCAGGTAAATGTGTTCACCTCATTCTGTTCCAAGGCTGCCAGCTGTAAAACGGGCTTCCCACTTACCTTCAGATCCAATGAGATATAGGTGGTGTCTGAGGGGTTTTGCACAAATCCTGGCTCCCAGAAAGCACCGGAGGAGCAGGAGGAGCAGGAGTTCTGGTAGGGGCTGTCACATCCCATGACAAGGAGATTTGCCCATCAAGCCACTGGAGCCGCAAACATTTCAAAATCGGGTGATGCCTCTGGCTGCTGGCGTGACCACGCTTCCCGGCTCCCTGTGGGAGGCGACACTTTATGGAAAGCCCCGGCGGCTGAGGCAGAGCCCTCAAAGTGTCTTTCCAGTACGCCGAAGCTGCATCTGCTGTCGCACTGTGAAAAATGATTTTGCTTTTTTAAGTTTATGGCCAACCTATGGATCTAAGATAAGGTGCCTAGGTTAGTAGATTGATAGGAGGCCTGTTTGAAGTGGACACAGGATATTAAGACCATACAGGGAAAACAGTGAGTTTCTTTTAATTATTATATACGAAGTATGAGAAAACTCACAAAAATGAAGGCCAGCTTTGCACAAAAATTTAAAGGGTCTTTGAAATAGGACTTTTGCAGTCTAGGGACACGCACAAGAAAATATACCTTACAAACCGTTTGTACTTGGCTGATTATTAAGATAATGTGATTGTCATCATGTCTTGGGACAATCCCCGATCATATTTTCCATGCACTATCGCCATGCATGTTCGGGAGGGACCTGAAACTGTGCGGATCACGCTGAAAACACGCACTAAAAGCCCAAGGCGGACGCGACTGGCCTGGAGCTACTCTCCGGAGAAATCCGAAGCCGACCCTGTGCCACTCGGGGAGCCACTGCCCGGCATCTGGGCGCCCCCGGGCACTAACTGGACTTCGGGAGGACACGTGGTGGTCGCGTGTTTCTATAAGCTGCTGCGGAAGCTGGAAATTTCAAACTATTTCCTGAGCGAGTGGTGACAGGACTCT